>PVJI01022756.1:0-24686 GCA_004026765.1 Micronycteris hirsuta
TGTATGAAATGTTGAAGGGAGTTATATGAAGTATGGAGGAATATCAACAGGGGAGTGGTAGGGGGAGAGGGTGGGAATGGGGCACAGAACAAGTAGCATAAATGGGAGGTAGACAACAGACAGGGGGAGGTTAGAACAGTATAGGAAGTACAGGAGCAGAAGAACTTATGTGTAGGACCTATGGACAAAACTAAAGGGAGGGGAAAGGGGGTAAGGGGGGGAGTGAAGGGGGGAAATGGGGCAACTGTAACAGCATAATCAATAAAATATAGAAAAAAAAGAAAAAAAAAGAAATAGGATCTGCTTGGTAGGTAGTGTGGTTGGTAGAGTAATAGCATGAGTATAATCATTTATAGTTTTAATTTGAAGATTGCACCTAAAGTGTGGTATGGTGTGCTTGAGTATGATATTGTTATATGACAGAATTACATGCTTATGATTTTGTAAAGAGGGTGTTATTTATGCCACTCTGTATTTGTCCTTAAGTTTTATACTAGTAAGTACAGAATCTATAGGCAAATTATTGGATATCAAATTTTTCCAACTAATAAAATATCAGGAATGTATTAAAAATTCTCAGGGAGGAAAACTATGAAGTAAACATAATAAATCAATTTAATGCTAATAAAGCCACAACAGATCAAAGTTCCAGTGTGCACCTTCCAGCTATCCTTGAACAATTTTGTATCTTGAGAACAAATGTCAACATAATTCTAAATATTTATAAAGGATGGCATGTAAATATTGTATTAAACACTATTTCATTTAAAAAACTTGCCTGCCTCACATTTTATAGATTCTCTATTTTTAGAATGTGAATTTTTGCCTAGAAGTTGCTTTGTTTTATTATTTCTGCCACATATGCTTTAAAAGAATTGTGTAGCTGAATACAAATTCAGAAATTATTCTTACATTTTTAATTCCTTAGATGGATTTTAATTTTTTTGTTGTGATTATTCAAACTTTTTGAAATAAAGTAGAATTTAAGGCATACAGATTTATCCTTACTTTGGGACATCTTAAAGACTACTACTATCAAATGACAGGCACATGCTACCCACAGGTTTAATTCTTCCCACTTTTGTTTTGTTAATACAATATTTGCACAGCTGCTGCTATGTGTACAGAAAGATTAAAATCTGTTGTCACTTTGTTAAGAGAAACCTGTGGGAGATTTAATACATCTGGATTGGGCATTAAGGAAACCTGTTAAAACCAAAATTACCCATTAGTTTAAAGGAGCTTCCACCTGAGGATTGGAAGTGGGAAGGAAGATGTGCTTGATCTTAAAAAAGTAACTGAAATCAATTAACCCATATACCTGTCAACACTTCATAACTGGGGCTTGTGCTGTAGTCATCTTTAACAGTCCTATGAATTCCTATCTGAAAACAAATTCTTCAGTATGTTAAGATGGGGTAAAAGAAAATGAAATGATAATGATTATGTGATGGAGGTGTCACCTAACACAACAGTGGTGATCATGTCACAATATATAAATGTATTAAATCAGCACATTGTACAACTTAAACTTATACATGTATTATGTTAATTATATCTCAATTAAAAAAGATGAAGTGAAATAACTGAAATGAAAATGCAGTTTCCCATCTGAATTACAAATGGAGTTTCTGTCAAAGGTTATAGTCCTTGAGGAAAAAAATAAAGTAACAAGCCACTGACATGGATCAAATGAATAATTTGACAAACTGTGTCCTGGATGTGAACCAAAGGATAGGAAAATATTTCTGGAGATATACAGCTTCAGCAATAGTGAATTTACAGTTCCCCATCTCTTTGTCAAGCCCTGTGAATAGAGAGCGTACAGTTTGGAGGCTGTGGAGAGCAGGACCAAAAAAATTACATTGGTTTGTTTAAGATACCATGAAGTATATAAAACAAAGTGGAGTTGCTTATGTCAGCTAAAATAGCTGCCAGTCAGCCATGACACTGATTCAAGAGTAAAATTACATAAGTCAGAGTAAACATGTCTAGCACAGAAACACACTTAAGATATTTATACATCTGCTCAGAGTAGCTGCGTCTGCAGAGCGGGACTACCCAGAGATAGGCTCCTGGGGAAATTCCACACTTGGCATCAAGGGTGCCAATACATTTATCAAAAAGACCCAGAAAGGTGGAGTATACCACTTTGAAGATATAACTGACACAGTTTCCAGACCACTGCTGAGACAGCCAAACTCCACACACCAGAGAGCTGCTCTATGCCATGCTGATCTCCCTTGGCATTGGCTGCCAGGTGCTCTGTCCTGCTGTACTGAGGACTTTGTCTGCTCTGTTGTCCCCCTGGCTCTGGAGATCCTTCCTTGAAGGACATTGCCAATTCCCTTGAACACTGTGCTGTCTCTCGGACCTACAGACTGACTCTGGGACTCGGGCTGATCATTCCCCAACTGACTGCTGTGTGTGTATGTTATATTCCTCTTAGATTGTTAGAGTGTGAGTAGGATATTAGTGCATGTTGATGTTCTACTTTGAGTGAAACTGCATTCAATAAACACTGAGTTAATAGCATAGTTATTGTGTGTGACTCTTTTCTATCTATTCCTTGGTGCTGGGCTGCTCCACAGGCAGCTAGCTGAACAATTGTCTGGCTGACTTATAGGAAAGATTACATAGTGAATAGATGCTCATGACAGGCAGAAAGACTTGTTACTCAACTGAAGGCTAAAAAAGCTCCTGTCTGTAAGTTTGCACACCTTTCTGAACTAATAACTTAAGGGCATAGTTTAGGGTGTTCAGAAATCACCACAAACAGCAGGTGTAGAGGATTTCACATCTTGACTATCTGTACTTGATTGGGTCTCTCACTTTAGCACAGCAGGCAGCTAGCTGGAGAGTAGAGAGGCCCAGAAAATTTAATACTTCCCATGGCTAGTCAACTTGGCTTTGAAAATGCCAGGAAGGAGGGAAATTGACCTTTTTGTCCTAATCACCAGGCCAAGATTCCCTCAACAAAGCATGCTTCTCTTGGAACACCAGGAGAGGCACTGTGGTCAAAGGAAAACTAAATGAAAGAGTTAAAAACAAACAACCCCCCCTGCCATTGAAAACAGAGTCTAATAGGTTGAACTTATACAAACAACTTATTTTAAAAAGTTAAAGTTCATTTCAACAACCAACTTGTGTTCAGGGCTATAGGGGCACCCGTGCCCTGACCTTGGCGGTTGCTGGATTTGTTTTAAGTGGGATCTGGCCAGATGGTGGTTCTCCACTCTCCTGTCTCCTCTAATAATCTTTGTATTGACAAGACACAGCAGGGTGGGAATTATCATTAGTATAAGAAGCTTTGGGCCTAGTGGAGTCCATTAGTGAATATGAAGGCTGGTCTGTGTTTTGAGAGTTTTCGAATGGGAAATTTTCTGCCCTATTTCCTTCAAGAACCACTAATTGATCTAGCTATTTCTTCACTACTTCACTGGTAAGTACTATTATTGTTTGCAAACATTACTCTCTAAGCCAGGGGTGTTCCATCTGCAGCTCTCAGGCCACATGCTGCTCAGGATAGCTATGAATGCACCCCAACAGAAAATCATAAATTTACTTAAAACATTATGAGGGTTTTTTTTGTGATTATATGTTGTGATGTATTTAATGTGTAGCCCAAGACAACTCTTCTTCCAGTGTGATAAAGAGATGCCAAAAGGCTGGGCACCCCTGCTAACATGAGGGGCAACTGGCTTTCAGAAGTCTCCCAGCTAAATTCAACTGGCAGACAAGTGACAAGACAACAGATGGACACTGCTGGGAATCTTACCTTCATCTCACTCCTCCTTCCCACCTGCTGTTAGAGCCTGCTGCTTTTTCTCTGTACAGTCTGGTTTGTAGTTCTTCCTTCTTCTCTAAGTCATAGCCATTCACCAGCAACTCAGCAGGCTATGACCTCATTCTCCTCACAGCTCTCCCTGGTTCAGTCACTCCACAGAGCTAATCTTCAAGGCCTCTGCTGAAATCATGTTTCTTTTTTTTTGGATTTGACATTTGACTAGCTCACCCTGCTCATTCCTTGAAATGAATTACTTTTGTGAACTCTAAGATGATTGGTATCACAAAATAAATCTCATATATGTTCCTTAATATGAGTAAAAGATTGACAATTATGTACATATTAAGAGTTCAGACTCTGGAGTCTTGGTTTTCTTGGGTCTGAAACCCATCTATTGCCACTTACCGGCTATGTGATCTTGAGAAGCTTACTTCACATTTCTGTGCCTTAGTATCCCTACATGTAAAATTTAGATGATAACAGTACTTGCCTAATATCGTTGTTATGAGAATGAAATAGGTGAATACTTGTAAAGTGCTTAGAATAGTGCCTTACGGAATGTAAATGTTCCATAAGTTTAAGTAAAAAGTGAATAAATATTAAATACTATAACTGTGGTTGCAGATATTTCTGCTGTTCTAATATTTACATAAGTAAAAAGTTCTTGCCCAATAGAAAACTAAAAATATCTAAATGACCACCACAATTTCAGTCTTTCTCTGTAATAACAGATACAAATGTTGCTATTTAAAACTATTTGCTATTAGGACAAACAGTTGTATTATAAGGTCTGTTCCTGGATCACTGAGGTATTGTTTTAACCCATTAAAAGGTATTATTTTGTTTTATCTGTTTTTTATTGTTATTCTATTACAGGTGCCTCAATTTTACCCTTTTGCCCTCTTCCACCCATCACACTCCACCTTGCTCCCTCAGTCAGTCTCCATAGGATTGCCCATGTCCTTGGGTCATTTATACATGTTCTGTGTCTACTCCCTTCCATTTCTTCCCACCATTGGTCCCCCTCCCCTCTTGTCACTGTCAGTCTCTTGCATGTCCCCATGCCTGAAGTTCTATTTTATTTGTTAGTTTATTTTGATCATTACATTCTTCTAATAAGTGAGATCATATGGTATTTGTCTCACTGACTGGCTTATTTCACTTAGTATAATATTCTCTAGTTCCATCCATGCAGTCTCAAAGTTAGGAGTTCTTTCCTTCTGCTGCATAGTATCCCATTGTGTAAATGTACCAAGTTTTTTGATCCACTCATTTGCTGATGGGCACTTAGGCTGTTTCCAGCACTTAGCTATTGTAAATAATGCTGCTATGAACATTGGGGTGCATAAGTTCTTTTGAAATGGTGGTTTGGGATTCTTACGTTATATTCCCAGCAGTGGAATCGCTGGGTCAAAAGGCAGTTCCACTTTTACTTTTTGAGGAAATTCCATAGTTTTCCACAGTGGCTGCACTAGTCTGCATTCCTATCAACAGTGCACTAGGGTTTCCTTTCCTCCACAACCTCGACAGCATATATATATATATATATATTTGTTAATTATGGCCATCTGATCAGTGTGAGTTGATATATCATGGTGGTTTTCTTTTTTCTTTTTTCTTTTATTGTTGTTCAAGTATAGTCACCTCCATTTTCACCCCCTATCATGGTGGTATGAATTTGGATCTCTCTGATGGCTATTGATGTTGAGCATCTTTTCATATGTCTGTGGGTCCTCTTATGTCCTCCCTGGAGAAGTGTCTATTCAGGTCCTTTATCCATTTTTTAAATTGGATTGCTAGTCCTCCTGGTGTTGAGTCATTCTGGAGATCAAACCTTTGACCAACGTATCATTGTCAAATATGTGCTCCTATAGAGTTGGTTTCCTTTTCTTTTGGATGGTGGTTTATTGAGGCATGCAGAAGCTTTGTAATTTGATGGGGTCGCATTGTTTATTTTTTCCTTTATTTTCATTGATTTGGAGATATATTGAAAAAATATTGCTATGTGAGATATCTGAAATTTTACTTCATATATTTTCCTCCAGGACTTTCATGGTGTTGTGACTTATATTTAAGTATTTTAGCCATTTTGAGTTTATTCTAGAGAATTGTGTATGTTAGCAGTCTAGTTTCATGTTTTGAATGTACCAGTCCAGTTCCTCCCACACCATTTATTGAATAGGCTATCTTCACCCCATTGTGTGTTCATGCCCTCTTTGTCAAATGTTAATTGACCATACAGACATGAGTTTATTTCTGAGTTCTCCATTCTGTTCCATTGATCTATGAGTCTGTTCTTATACCACTAGATTCTTTTGACTACAGTGGCCTTTTATTATAGTTTGATATCAGGTATTGTGATTCCTCCTACTTTGATATTCTTTCTCAAGACTGCTGAGGCTATTCAGGTTTTTTTTTTTTTGGTTCCATAAAAATTTTTGAAATACTTGTTCTAGATCAGTGAAATATGTCCTTGGTATTTTAATAGGAATTGTGTTGAATCTACAGATTGATTTGGGTAATTTGGACATTTTGATGATGTTAATTCTTTCAATCCATGAACACAGCATATGCTTCCATTTATTTGTGTTTTCCTTAATTTCTTTCTTCAGTGCTGTGTAGTTTTCTGAGTACAAGTCTTTTATCTCCTTGGTCAAATTTATTCCTAAGTACTTTATTTTTCTTGTTGCTATAACAAATGGAAATTTTTCCTAGTTTTCTTTCTCATATTTCATTGTTAGTGTACAAAATGCCCTCAATTTCTGAATATTGACTTTGTATCCCAATGTTTTGCCAAATTCACTTATTAGGTCAAGTAGTGATTTCATGGAGACTATAGGGTTTTCTATGTACATTACCATGTCATCTGCACACAATGACAGTTTTACTTCCTCCTTTCCAATTCAGATGCCTTTTATTTCTTTTTCTTGTCTGATTGCTGTGGCTAGAACTTCCAGTGCTATGTAAAATAAGAGTGGTGGAAGCAGACACCCTTGTCTGGTTCCTGATCTTAAGGGAAAAGCTTTTAATTTTGCCCATTGAATATACTATTGGCCGTAGTTCTCTTGTATATGGTTTTTATTATGTTGAAGTGTTGTCCCTCTACTCCCACTTTGTTGAGTGTTTTTATCATAAATAACTGCTGGATTTTATGAAATGTTTTTTTCAGCATCTGTTGACATGATCATGTGATTTCTGCCCTTCATTTTGTTATGCAGTGTATTACATTTCTTGATTTGCAAATATTGTGCCATCCTTGCATCCCTATTTTGAAACCGAATTGATCATGATGTATGATCTTTTTATTGTATTACTGAATATGGATAGCCAATGTTTTATTGAGGACCCTAGCATCTAGGTTCATCAGAGATATCGGTCTGTTGTTTTCTTTCTTTGTTGTGTCTTTGTCCGGTTTTGGAATTTGGAGGATACTGTCCTGGTAAATAGAGTTTGAGAGTCTTCCCTCTTCTTGATTTTTTTTTTTTTGAATGCTTTGAGAAATATAGGAGTGAGTTCTTCCTTAAATGTTTGGTAAAATTCACCTTTGAGCCATCCGGCCCAGGACTTTTGTGTGACAGGAGATTTTTTTATTACTGCTTCAATTTCACTAGTTGTTGTCAGTCTATTCATGCTTTCTGCTTCTTCTTAATTCATTTTTGGAAGATTGTATGTTTCTAGAAATGTGTCCATTTCATTCAAGTTGTTCAATTTCTTGGCATATACCTGTTCATCATAAATACTTACAATCCTTTGTATTTTGTGGTACCAGTTGTAACTTCTCCTCTTTCATTTCTGATATTATTTACTTGGGTCCTTTCTCTTTTTTTATCTTGATGAATCTGGGTAAAAGTTTGTCAATTTTGTTAATCTTTTCAGAGAACAAGCTCCTGAATTTATTGATCTGCATAATTGTTCTTTTAGTCTCTATGTCATTTAATTCTGTTCTGATCTTGATTATTTCCTTCCTTTCACTTTACCTGGGCTTTGTTTGTTGTTGTTCCTCTAATTTTTGTAGATGTAAGGTTAGGTCATTTATTTGAAATTGTTCTATCTTTCTTAGTTAGACCTGTATTGCTATAAAGTTCCCTCTTAGGACTGCCTTTGCTGTTTCCCATTAGGTTTTGGTTGTTATGTCTTCATTTTCATTTGTTTCCAGATACTTTTTGGTTTCTTCCTTGATCTCATTGTTAACCCCTTCATTATTCACTAACATATTATTCAGTTTCCATGTATTGGAATGTTTTTGAGTTTTTTCTTGAGGTTGATTTCTAGTTTCAGTTGATTATGACCTGAGCCCTTGATATGCTGATATGCTCATTGAAATCATATCAGGTATGACTTGAATGTAATCATATACTTGATATGATTTCAATTTTCTTGAATTTGTTGAGGCTTGTTTTGTTTCTTACCATGTGGTCTATCTTAGCAAATGTTTCATGTACGTTTGAAAATAATATATGTTTTGCTTCTTTGGGTTGAAAGGATATATAATCAACTAAGTGCATTTGATCTAGAGTGTTGTTCAGTAGCACAATATCCTTGTTGATTCTTTCTTTGGATGATCTATCCATCGTTGACAGTAGGGCGTTAAAATCCCCTATGACGACTGTGTTGTCAATAATCATTTTTTAAGATTTTTTTTTCATTTTTAGAGAGAGGAAAAGAAAAAGAGAAAGAGAGGGAGAAAAACATTGATGTTAGATGGAAACATCAATTGGCTGCCTCTGGCACACCATGAAACAGGGACTTGGCACACAATCCAGGCATGTGCCCTGACTAGGAAAGGAATTAGCAGTCTTTCAGTTCACAGGCCAGTACTCAACCTACTGTACCACACCAGCCATGGAACAAATATCTTCCTTGTAGTCATCCAATATTTTCTTCATATATGTAGTTGTTCTTTTGTTGGGTGCATATGTTTACAAAGATTCTATTGACCTTTTGGACTATTCCCTTCAGTATTATGTAGTGACCTTTCCCTTTTTTGGGGGCTTTTTTCTTGAAGTCTATTTTGTCTGATGTAAGTATTTCTACTCCAGCTTTCTTTTCATGACTATTTTCTTGGAATATTTTTTTCATCCCTTTATTTTCAATCTGTGTAGATCTTTTGTTCTGAGGTGGGTCTCTTGTAGACAGCTTATATATGGGTCATGTTTTCTTACACATTCAGCTACCCTATGCATTTTCATTGGAGCACTTAATCCATTGACATTTGAGGTTATTATTTAGAAGTACTAATTTACTGCCAGTTTTTCTGTACCTGTCTCTCTCTCTCTCTCCTTTTTATAGCAGTCTCTTTAACATCTTTTGCAGTGCTGGCTTCATGAAGGTATACTCTTTTAACTTTCTTTTTGTCTAAGAAGCTCTTTATTTTGCCTTCCACTTTAAATGATATCCATGGTGGATATAGTAATCTTCATTCTAGGATCTTGCTTTCCATTAGTTGGAATATTTTATGCCAATTCCTTCTGGCTTGCAGAATTTCTGTTGATAAATCAGCTGATACTCTTATTGGAGCACACTTGTATGTTACTAGTTGTTTCTTCCTTGCTGCCTTTAAGATTTTCTCTTTATCTATAAAAATGTCATTTTAATTACAATGTGTCTTAGAGTAGGCCTTTTTGAGTTCATATTACTTGGGACATTCTGTGCTTCCTGAACTTGTGTGACTTTTTCCCTCATCAAGACGTTTTTGTCATTATTTTTTAAATAGGTTTACTACCCCTTGTTCCTTTTCTTCTCTTTCTCATATTCTTATGATGCAAATATTGTTGTGTTTCATGTTGTCCTGAAGCTCCCCTAAGCTGTACTTGTTCTTTTTAAGTTTTTTTTCACTGTGTTGGTCTGAATGGGTATTTCTTTTTACCTTGACTTTCAGCTCGCTGATTCAGTTATCTGTTTCATCTAACCTGCTTTTAATTTCTTCTAGTGTATTTTTCATTTTCGATATTGTATATTACATTCCTTCCTGGTTGTTATTCATAGTTTCTATGCCCTTTTCATGCTGCTATAGTTCTCACTAACTTCCTTTTACCCATAATGTTTCTTGTAGTTCTCACTGAGGTTTTTGGTTTTTTTTTAACATCTTTATTACCATTCTTTTGAATTCTGTGTCTAATAGATTGCTTGCCTAAATTTCATTAACTCATTTTCTGGGGATACCTACTTTCCTCTCTATTGGGGGATATTTCCTTGTCTCCACATTTTAGGTGACTCTTTTTTTTTGTTTCTGAATCTCAGGATGCTCTGCTTTGCCTATGTGTCTTTGGGGGGTAGCCTTCTATGGCAGGAATTCTGTTGGACTCAGTGTCACAGTCCCTTGGATCTCATGACTTGTGTGTTGTATAGTTGCCCTTTATTTACCTTATGTGGGGTTTATTATTGTACTTGGGCTTTGATTATTGGTAGTTCATTTGTTGATAGGTTCTCCCCTCCATCTAGTTAAATGGGAGTCACAATCCCCCCATGTCTTGTATGCTGTGGTACGGGTGGTGGTTAACACAACAATACTGCTCATAAATCCAAACCCACACTAGCAAAAATACCCCCACCACCTCAGTAATATCAACAGCAATTGAATAAATACTAATAAATGTATAAAGATTAAGAATATTATAAGATAGGAAAAGGGGAATATGAGATGACTAAAGGTGATAAAGGTGATTTTTAGAGGGAAGAGGGAGGAGAAATAAAAAGACTAGGGAGTATAAACAAGGCAAGGAAATGGAGAAAGTAAAATTTAAAATATAAGTAAAACAGGGAAGGGCAATGCCAAAAAGGAGTAAGTAAAGGGAAGAGTATAATATGAGGTTTGAAATAAAATTTAAGAAATAGTGAACTGAAGGGAAAAATTGCAAAAATACTTCAATATGGCCAATAACAATGATAGATGAACAAAGATTAATTAATATGGAAAGATAATAAGAATATTATGCAAAAGGGAAACAGAGTATGAGATGTCTAAAGTAAAGAAAAAATGATTTTGAGAGGCTAGAGGGAGGAGAAATAATAAGAGTGAGGAATAGAATCCAGGCTAAAAACAGAAAAAACAAAATTCCAAACTCAAATAAGCAAGGACAAGAGGAAGGCAAAATGGAGTAAGATAGGGGGGAAAGCAACCTGTGAGACTTGAAATTTAAAAAAAAATAGTGAACAAATAGTAATACAATTGAAGAATAACATCAACAACAATAATATCCACACCAAACAAGCCACAGTTTATAAAGGTGGAAAGAAAACAAGAATAGGGGAACAAGTATGTAGCATGACTAAAGGAAGGAAGAATTATTTTGAGAGGATAGAGGAAGGAGAAATAGTAACAGTGTGGGAATAGGAACAAAGCATAGTATGGGGGAAATAAAATTTACAATGAAAATAAGAAAGGGCAGGAAGAAGTCAAAATGGAGTAAGGCAAGGGAAGGGTACAATATAAAATTTGAAATAAATATAAATAAAGTGTATAAAATATAAACAAAAAGAATAAGAAGTAAAAGAAAAGAACAGTGAATTAGTGGGAATACAATTGAAGCAAAAGAAATATTAAAAGATTATTTGAAAGAAAGAAAAACTAATGCAAAATTCTGGAGAAGAATGAGGTGGAATTCATCTTAGCAGGGTTTGGTATCTGCCTTATGTCTTCTCTTTCAGGATCCTCCTCTGGCTTTTTATCAGCTCAGTGTCCTAGGGCGGGTTATCCAACTTCTGGCAGCAGTGTATATATCACCGTCACCTGCCTGTAGAGGAGGTTTCTATTGAGATTGAGAGGGTGGTGCCTCTGTGTCTCCCCTGGGAATCACTGTTAAGTCTTCTGGTAAGTATGTAGCTCTGTTCCCCCTGACCCTGCACCACCTCTCTTGGTCTGTCCCATACAGCTTATTTCCAATAATGTAAGATTTCTGATGAATTAGCTGTCAATTTTAAGGGAGGGACCAATCCGTGTAAGAGGGCCAGCTTTTTCCTGCTTGGTGCTGATGGCATCTTTGTGTGCTAGCCAAGGCTGGGTAGGGCTCTGATCCCCTTTGCTGCACTGATTTCTGATCTCCCTGCTTTGCTGGTCTCAGTGGAATAGGGACGTAGGGACCAGGGCATTTTGTCTCCCTGAGAGAAGTTCAAAATGGGTTCTTTAAGCATTTTTCGTTCTGTCTTTCTCTTGCAGATATGCACTCTGTAGGGGGTTTTTGAGCCTGTCCTGCATGTTTTGCAGAGCTTCCATCTGTAAGATGTGGTGGTGTGTACAATCCTGCAGGAGGTGCGAATTATGTATGTGCTTCCAATTATGGAGGTTTTATTGCTGGCAGCCGGGGAAAGGGGCTCTGCCTGGTTGTAGATAATCTCAGGTTCTCAACTCTAGCCCATCCAGTTCCCAGCCCACTGCCTTTGCAACAGACACAGTTCCAAATTCTCCACTCTATGCATCCTCTAGCCTGATAGCTGCCCTAGGCTGGGGCCGAGAAATCCCCTTGCTGTGCAACTTTCTGATATCTCTGCCCAGCTCTATTCAGCAGGAGCAAACCATGTTTTCCATCTTTTCCTTTTGATGGCAGGGCAACTGTGCACAGGGTTGCTGCCGAGCACATTTCAGCTCCCCTTTTAAAAAGTCAAATAACTGTAATTGAACAACAATAAAGTAATTAAAAAAAAGAAGAATAAAGATTTTAAAAAGAAAAAAAAGTCTCTCTGGGCACACCTACCACAGTACTGAGTCACTGCCCAGTTTTCCACACACACTACCTCTCCAAAAACCCCAAAGTCTCTCACAGTCACAGCTGTCTGTGTCCTGCCTCCGCCTGACCCAGGTGCAGTTAGAATCCCTCTCTCTCTCTGCCACTCTCCCAGTTGGTATTTGCCTCTGCAGCTATGGGTATTTGCCTCTACAGTGCTGCTCACTGTATGTGTGTAGCCTGGAGAGTGATTTTGTATATCCAAGTCACTCTCACCCTGGCCTGCCCTGGGAGTGGAGGGTGCCACAAAGCTGCAATTTCTGACTATGGTCTCATGGCAGATACCAATCATGAAGTATTTCCCCTTCAACCTATAATATCCCATTGCGGCTAGTTGTGAAACACCTTCTGTTTTCCTTGGCTTCCAAACTTCATATCAGCTAGGATTCCATTGAATATTCAGTTTATTTTTTAGCAGATCAGCTGAGTATCTGAGTTGGGGATTAGAACAAATGGACTCAACTTCCACTTACTCGGCTGCCGTCTTCTCGCTCCAGGTTATGTTTTACAATTAGTCACCAGCTCCTTAGAAATGCTTTTCAGATGCCACATATTCAAATCTCCCTGTGTCTTTGTTTATGCTTTTCTGTGCTTCAATGGTTTGCAGAACCCACTTTTTCCCATTATAGTCCTGAACATCCTCCAAGGTTCCAATGACATGCTCTTTGCTATCCATGGTACCCCAAGCAGGGGTTAAAGGCTTCCTAACTTTTCTTCTCACACAACAGTGCATCTCTGGGTCAGAAGTGCTGAGAGTATGCTCTGAGTCGTACATTGTTAGCTGCCTCCTGTCTGTGCATCCCTCCTCTCTAGGCTGAGAGCTATCTGAAGGAGGGGCTGGTTTTATTTCCTTCTATATCCTTGGTGCCTTCATAGCTCTGGATCTGGCAAAGAGTGCTGCTTAGCCAATATGGAAGTGACTTGTAAAGTGACTGTTTCCTTTAGGTTTCTAACTTTGATATTAGCTAATTCACATTTGGAAAGTATTAATGGCATATTCTCTTATCTAGCTATTTAAAAATCCAAAGGCTTTAATGACACTTATACAATCAACCCCATTATTCTCTCTCACAAAAAAAAAAATTGGTGCTTCCTCAGTAGCCTTTACCTATGCTTGTCATGCACTTATCCTGTTTGTTTCTATTACATAAATTGCCCTATACATACACATTGCTAGTGATCACCAATATTCGTGCTTTCCTCTTCTTCCCATATTCACAGGAAGACTGCATCTCCCAGTTTCCCTTGAATTTAAGAACAGCTCCTATATGATTCAGTTAAGCTAAAGGGATATAAGTAGAAGTAGATATATGTGCCACTTCCAAGTCTGGCTCATATCTTTCTCATTCTCTATCTGTGCACTAAACATGAGAGGGTGAGACTCAAGAGTCAATCAACGAATAACTATATTTAATTGTTGCCAGTTAAATGAGGAATAAAGTTTATCTGAGCCCTGGCTGGAGTGTCTTAGTGGATTTGCCAGCCTGCAAAACAAAGGGTTGCTGGTCTGATTCCCAGTCAGGGCACATGCCTGGATTGTGGGCCAGGTCCCTAGTAAGGAATGAGTGAGAGGCAACCACACATTGATGTTTCATTCCCTCTCTTTCCCTCTCCATTCCTCTCTGTCTAAAAATAAATAAATAAAACCTTTACAAAAATTTATCTGAAAGACCTTGTATTTCTTCTGGATACAATACACCAGAGAAGGGACAAGGAAACCAAATAACACATGACCAAACCGCAGTAAACAATCAGAGGTTTGTTCTTGCATTGGGTGACTGAACAATGCTGTGTTGATAACTCTCAGATAATATCCACACAACATGCACAGGACCCTCTTGCCATACCTGACTTCCTTCCCCTTATCTGCTAGTCAGCCTCATACATCCAGGGTCCTTTTACTTCTCTAGACTTTATAGCTGGAACTTTCTGGCTTGCCCTTAGCCATTGAATCCCATATGTCAGTGCTTTTCAACCAGTGTGCCATGAGAGGCACACTGGTATGCCACAAGAATTTTTAAAATATGCAATATCTGTGGGGAGGGGGAAGGTACAATGGGGAGAAGGGTTTTCAGGAACCACTATAGGGGACACATGGACAGAACCAAGGGGGAGGAGGGAGGCAGGGAAGGGAGGTGGGATTTGAGGGGGTGGGGGGATGGGAGGGGAGGGGAGAGGATGCAAACAACTGTAATTGAACAACAATAAAGTAAAAAAAATACAAAACAGACTATGCCTTAGGGAATTTTAAACAGATAACAGATCCAATAAATTCCAATTTTCAGATAAATAAAATAAAATATGCAATATCTGACTAGTAGTCCCAGGTATTGATCTCTTTCATTAGATTGCCAAATTTAAAAAAAACGACAACAGCGAGCATAACAATAGCCATCAAGGGTGAATGAGTGAAAACTATACGTATTTTTGTCAGATAAGCAATATATAAAACTATATATATATATATATATATATATATATATATATATATGCCACAGATTTTAGTGGATCTAGGGCATAACTGATCTCTTCATCCAAGTGATGGACATAGTTATGGGGAGTTGCTGACACTGTTTTTTCTTTTGAGTGAGGTTTTTATAAACTGGCATGTATTTATGAAGTGCAATGAATGAAGCATCTGGGGGTCCCATTCTTCAGCCACTTGCTGAAGTTCTTTGGCCATTCTGACCATGGTTGCAAGATGATCAAGTGTTAGGCCAACCTCCTCCTTTTCTCCAGTCCGTAGTTGATCTTGTTCCTCATCCTCTTCTTCACTTGCTGACTTCGTCATCTCTGTCAAGTCTTCGTCCATCAAAGGTTGTGAGTGGATAGCAATATGGTCATTCATGTCATCAGAAGTCACATCATTGAAGCAATCTCCTTCCAGTAGTTTTGCCAGCTTCACAGCCTTAGCTACCACAGAGTGATGGACTTCATCAGAAGAGAATCCCTTGTAATCATGGACCACTTCTTGCCACAAATTTTTCCAGCTGGCATTTACCGTCTCACTCTTCATCTCCTTTATGGCCTTCTGAATGTTTAGGAGACATGATGCAATATTGTAGTCATGCCAGTATGCCTTTAGCGAGAAGTTTTCATCCAAGTCCATAGTTTCAACCAGGTTTTGCAGGGCGTTTCATTTGTAAAGGGCCTTAAAAGCACGAATAACACCTTGATCCATGGGTTGAATGAGCGATGTGGTGTTTGGCAGCAAGAACTCTATCTGGACACCATTATATGACAGATCGACAGCACGGCCTCCAGCATCGTCCATGATCAGAAGCACTTTGAACTTGAGGTTTTTCTCTGCCAGATAAAGCTTAACCTCCAGGATAAAACACTGGTGGAACCAATCAGTCGTGAGGAGTTTCGTGATCTAGGCCTTGGGGTTGTGCATCCAGTACACAGACAACACATTCTTAATTTTGTTTTTTAGGTACCTTGGGTTTTTTTGACTTATAAATAAGCCCTGGCTTTATCATAAAGCCTGCAGCATTCCCACACATAATCAGTTACTCAATCTTTTGGGGCCTTAAAACCAGGGGCTTTGGCTTCATCCTTCATAATAAAAGTGTGAGATGGCATCCGTTTCCAAAATAAACGCATCTCATCCATGTTAAAAACTTGTTCAGGCTTATAGCCTCCTTCCTTGATAATGAATTTGAATATATCATTCACGTACTCCTGCAGAGAAATGCTCTTGAGTCCAAAGTGTCTCTGAAATTTGTCTAACCAGCCCTTGATAGCACTGAATGGGGTTGGTCTGGTGGGAGAAGCACTTGACAGTCCTGCTTCCATGTTGTCGTCCTCGTCTTCATCCTTGTCACCATCGTGAATGCCCGTGCTTTCCACAAAACTATCATAAAGTTTCTTGGCCTTTTTCTGGATGGTATTGGTATCCAGCAAGATATTCTTCCTGCAGTCATTTATCCACAGGGCCAATCAGACTCTATCCTCAAAATGGCCTTAGTGCAGGAAGTGACCACCCTCTTTGCAGTCTTGTTACAGTAAAAGTCATTGTTGCTGTAGACCTAATATTCTTCTCATCTTTCTTTATGTAGCGAACAGTAGATTTGTTGATCCCATAATGGCGGCCCACAGCCATGTAGCTTTTGCCTTCCTTTAACATGTCGAGAAGTTCCACCTTTTCTTTGATGGTAAGCCTATTCCTCTGGTGCTTGGGTCCACTGCCAGAAGCCTTAGAAGATGCAGAACCATTGGGTGGCATCATAGGACTTGAAATAAATTCCAACTTTTATGAAAATTTCACAAAAACACAACACCACAGAGCAACACTGTGCAGTGATCAGACATCGATGTGAAGTGGACAAGGAGATGCTGAACGTATGGGCACAGTGCGGGAGAGCAAACAGACCGATGCTATGGTCACTAAGCCAATCAGCACCCAAGATAAAGAACACAGTGCTGTGATTGGTCTCCTTTCATTCCATCAGCCAATAGTGTGCCGTGTACAATCTCACGTTGGCAAACTTGTGCAAGCGGTAGTGGCATACTGCATTTCCATTGCATACAGTATGGTATTCATCTGCTGATGAAATACATACTGTATTTTATTTCGATTTAATATTATTTTTTTAAGATTTTATTTTTATTTATTTTTAGAGAGAGGGGAAGGGAGGGAGAAAGAGAGGGAGAGAAACAGCAATGTATGATTGCCTCTCACGTGGCCTTCACGGGGACCGGCCCGCAACCCAGGCATGTGCCCTGACTGGGAATCAAACCGGGACCCTTTGGTTCCCAGCCCGCGCTCAATCCACTGAGCTACACCAGCCAGGGCTTAATATTCTTTTAATATGTTTGAATTAACATTTTTTCTATTTTTACATTGTTTTAAATTTTTAGGCAAAAATAGTTAAAATCATAAATATTATATAAATACCTATATACCACAAAATCCTGCTATATAGCGAAAATCCTGTGATACAGAATTAGATATATATGTATTTTAATTACTTTATTGTTCTTCAAATACGATTGTCTGCATTTCTCCCCTCCCCTCCCCCCCACCCCATCCAAACCCATCTCCTTCCCTTGCTTCCACGCTCCCCCTTGGTTTTGACCATGTGTCCTTTATGTAGTAGTTCCTGAAAACCCTTCTCCCCACAATCCCCTCCCCCCTCCTCATAATCCCCCCTCCTCCCCTCTGGCTATTGTTAGATTGTTCTTAACTTCAATGTCTCTGGTTATATTTTGCTTGCTTTTTTTTCTTTTGTCGATTATGTCCAGTTAAAGGTGAGATCATATGGTATAGAATTAGATATATTTTTTAAAAAACACAATATAGTGAAGCCGCAATAAGTGAACCACAATATATCAAGGGATGACTGTATTTTGAACAGTCATTTTATGACCAATGGCTTATTAAGGAGTCTAATGCAGTAGTCCAGCATGCTGGTTTGTAGCCAAATGACAATGGCAGATAATACACTGATTTTTCCATCCCTGAGTTATTGTACATAATAAATCTTCATTATGAGTCACAAATTAGTTTTTGCACAAAAATAGAGTCTTAGTGAATAGGAACAACTGGCACCTTTTAATACTTAATCAGAATGTGATATACACACACACACATATCCATGTATATATATATATGTGTGTGTATGTATATATATATACATAATCTATATATATACACACACGTATATAATATCAAGGGAGTTTTCATTAATGAATATTTCATTTTTTAATATCTCATGCAAATGCATAAGGAAACAAGTGTTCCTCACTTGTTATTATGCACTAAGCCATATTCGATAAAAACTTGGATAAAATAGCAGGTGTCTTCTATTTTGTCAGAGTAGTATCTCTCAAGCCATGTAGTATAGTAGACTAGGTCTTGGTCATATTCAAACAACTTAGGATTTAGTGAGAGCTTTTGCATTTTCCTGCTATGTGACATTGAAGAAACAGCACATCACTTCTACGAACCTTGTTTTCCTTATATGTAAGACAGAGATAATAATACTCATCTTTGTCCCCTCATACTAGAGAACAAACTTTCTGAACTGCAAAGCACTATGCACATAAGAAGTGTGACTATTAGAAGAAAATCAGTCATCTAATGCCTCACCAATAGAATCAGCAAAAAGCCAAAATAACTATTTAAGTCCTGTGCTTCTATTTCAATTTTTTTGTATTATAGAATCAGGTAATAAGTATAAAATGCAATAAGTGCATTTGCAAGTCACAGTCATTGGGGAGACAGTGCCCCATAGAGGAGTACACACTTCCTCACTATTCTGAATGGTGTAGAAAAATAGCTGTCAGTTATTGTCATGCCTTGCTATCTTTCAGCCAGTGAAGATCTTTGATGTTGGAATCACTGCTTTAGTCTCTTGGGAGAAAGGCTCAATGCTCATGATCCAGTGGGAGTTTTGCAGTATGATGATTCAGTGTTTTCCTTTACCTGGATGGATCACTAATTTTTCACCTTTTGCTATAACAAACATTTTAAATTCTAAGACTAGGAAAAAAAAGTGAGCTTTAAATATTTTTGCATGTTGTATATAATACTTTTGTTTAAAACAAGCAGGCTGGAGGTTTGGACACCTGTGAAAAGACAGGGCAGAGGAAACAGAATCAGGAGAGAACTGTAGACAGTGCTGAGATTTGAGAAGTTACTGTTGAATACAAAGTGGATTTCTCAGGCATAGAAGAGATACAAAATTCCATTTTGGCTGAAATTGCCAGGGCCTTGTACCTATACCATTTTATGTAATTGGCTAGGTCTTACCTGGACAGAATGTGGCCTTTCCTGGAAAGCTGAGATATTTCCTGGAGAAGCTTGCTGTACCCCTTGCAGTTGAAAAGAAAGTTCTTTCTTGTAGGAAGATCCATGGCTGCCACATAGTTGCCAGAAGTCAAATGAGAAATAAATGGCATAAAAAAATATCTTCCAGGATTGAGAGGTAACTGTGTGTATTAGGTAAATAAAGTAAGATTTCTTGGTAGCACTAAAAACTCACTTGAAATTAGTGGTTATATATTTAAATGGAAACAAGTCAGTATGATCATATTCATCTATTGCAGTAGGTAAGTGGAGAGTTGCATTTACCAGGATTGGGTTTTTGACATTTGAGTAAAACAGAGGGTAATGTCTGCATAGTTCATCCAGTTAAAAAATTCCACAATTCCATGTATATAAAGGAGATCTTTTACCCCCAATGGCTTTTACATTGATTCCAAAGATCCACAAAATACAACCCATAGCCAAATCTGACCTATTTTTAATATAAAGCTTTATTGCAACACAACCAAGCACATTTGTTTGTATATTGTCTATGCTTTCTTGTATGTAACAGACTTGAGTATTAAAAATAGAGATTGTATGGCACACAAAGCCTAAAATATTTACTTTCTGTCCCTTTGTAGTCAATTTTTTTTCTCTGGATTAGGCTAATCAAGCTAGTGTTCCTTGTGGCTCTAAGAATGTGACCACCTAGCATAGACCACGGGCATTCTTTGATCATGGGCATAAAAACATATAAGCTGTGATAGATATCTCAGGCCCTAAAGAATTGCTTACCATTTAGTTAGTACACAATGTATTTTTATTGAATTTATATGTGTTAAATACTATCTCAATTTTGTCTTAATTAATTTTTTCTACAAATATCCAAGGACTTCATGTATACCAAGCCACTGTTTTAAGGCCTAGAGATACAACATATAATTATATCATTATTACCCAGTATTTTATTACAACTATGCATTTTATCTTATTTTCCAAGTTAAAATAACACAATAACACTATTCTTTCAATATATTACCTTCCTATATATAAATAATGCCCAATAAATAATTTTGTATTAAATAAAATTGTATATAAGCCAATATTTTGAAAAGCAAAACCAGGGTTCTAGAATTCTTCTGAAATGTTTATAATACTTTTATGTGGTGCTTTACATGCTAAGTTTATAAATAGCTCCTATTTCTATCTCCAATTATTGATGATATTAACCTCATTTCATGGCATTAATTCAGCAGGCATTTAATCAGTCATTTGGTTGTGAAAGTTGGGAAATGGTGTGGCATTCACAGTTTATCTGTCTTATCAGGTTGCAGAAGAGAGAGCGGAAACTAAAGTGCCAAACTCTGTGCCTACAATTTGGGTGAAAAAAGTCAGCTTGCCACTTTCAGTAGGATCTGGATTTTGGAGAGGAAAAAGATTAAGGTCTGTGAAAATGGAGAAGTTGGAGGAGAGGTAAGAGAGAAAAACATGGAGGGCAATGCTAGAATTAGGGAAAGGCAGGCTGATCAGAAGACCAAGCCATGATGACCTGGGCCTGAGTGATAAATTTCCCAAGTGCAGGATGTTGGTTGGAAGATGGCAGCAAGATAGGGGGAACAGAGTTTACTTCCTCCTGCCCATGGGTTGATTTTCTGAGGAACGGGGCAAAAACCCAGCAGTATTCCAGCACATGTGATGATTGTTGACCAAGAAGATTACAGGGGAATTTGAACATTCATACGGTAAGCAGAGCAGGGCGGGGCTTCAGTCCCAGACCTGGCAGCCTCGGGATCGGGCACAAGATTCCTGGGGAGGGAGCCAGATTGGGATTTGTGAGTGGTCAGATGCTTGTTTGGTCTGGCGGGTGTAAATAAGAAGAATTTTTCAGAGAGGAATAACAGGAAAAAAAGTGGTGCTCCCTGGCTATTTGGAGAGGCCCCTCCCCCAACAGTCCGGAGGTCGGTGTGCGACTGGGATCACTGCTCAAACGGGATCCGGTGCGCAACCAGGATCGGCGCGCAACCAGGACCAGAGGCCCAAGGATGTCTGCCTATAGCACTGGAGTGAGAACAGGGTCGGCCCTCGGCCCATGGCAGCTTGCGCTTCCATCAAGGGGAATCGGAGGCTGTTTGAACTCAGGGACAGAGGCCTTTCCCAGCTCATCCCAGAAGAATTGGGAACAGCTTGCAGTCAGTGGCTCTATGGCCAAGTGCGACCTGCAAAAGCAAACGGGAAGCTAAGGGCCTTGCGCACCCGCGATCCATGGTCTAATCGTGCACAGTTAAAAAAGACCAGGGACAGTGCACAACTGGGCCCCTCAGCCAGAGCTCTTTGGTGCACATTCCAGGGACAGACAAGAGAGGGAACAGAGGTACACAGTCAAAAATGCCAGGGAGAGTGGGCAACCAAAGCCCCTCGGTTGGGGCTTGCTGGCGCACTACCCAGGGACAGAGTTAAAAGCCAGCACAGGTGTGCAGAGCTCACACCAACAGCTGGGGACAAAGCCCTTGCCATCCAGCCCCAGCGCACATAGCCCGGCAGGACCAATCAGCTTTGTGGGAATAAGGCAGAAGCACCCCATTGAGAGGAGTGGCAGACAGGAGCTGCAGATCACACGAACTCTTGACTCAGAGCAGCGTCCAAACTATCCAGAAAGGGTGTGGAAAGAACCTATTAGTTAGACCAACAGAGAGAAAATAGGCGGTGGGAGAGCTGCACCTATCAGGTGCACATCAAAAGACCCTTTGGACCCAGAAGCACAATGAGGAACTGGGCTGGGGTCTGGACAACAGCGAAGAGTGCACCTCAGGAAGAAAGAAAAGCAAAACTAATATCTTCCAAGCCGGATGCAACCTGGCTAGACAGCTTTAACATCAGAAAGCTGAAGGTTTTTTGTGTGTTTTTTGTTTTGCTTTTTTGTTGTTGTTTTGTTCTCTTTTGTTTTGTTTTTGTTTCTTTAGCCCTTCTTCCTCTCTGTCCTTCACTATTTTTTAATTCCTTCTTCCTCCCTCTCCTATAGTATTCTTAGTCCCCTCCTCCTCATATCTATCTCTGTTTTTTTCTTACTTTTTTGTTTTGTTTTGATTTGTTATTTTTTAATTTATAAAAGATAAAATTTTTTTATCCGTCCACTCTATCATTCTTTATACTTTATTCCCCCTTCCTCCCTTCTTTCCCTATAGTATTATTTATCCCTTCCTTCACTCCTTTTCTTTCTTTCTTTCTTTCTTTTTCTTCTTTCTTCCCCCCACCCCCGTCCTCCCTCCTCTTTACCTACAGGTGAGACATAAAAACCTGGAGCTGTGAAAAGACCAGAGTCAGTCCTGGACAGGGGCCAGTCCAAAAAAAAAAGACAGTGAGACAAAATTAACTCTGCTACTCCAGAGAACTTGACAGATTAATTTAAGAAACATAGGATAGCACGAAGAGTCTCACAAACAATGGGAAGACAAAGAAGCAACTCCCAAACGAAAGGAAAGGAAAACACCCAGAAAGAATGATAAATGAAACAGAGGCAAGAAAATTATCAGATATTGAGTTCAAAGCATTGATTATCAAAAGCTCAAGAAGCTCGATTATCTCACAGATAATTTCCAGAAATTATGGGGAAACTACAATGAACTCACTGAAAACTATGTCAGCATGAAAAAGGAAATAGAAACTATCCAAAAGGGCCAAGCAGAAATGAAAAATACAATATCTGAACTAAAGAACACAATAGAAAGAATGAAAAGTAGGCTCGATGAAGCAGACGATCGGATCAGCGAGCTGGAAGACAAAGTAGAAAAAAACACCCAAAAAGAGCAGGACCAGGAAAAGAGCCTCAGAAAGAATGAAGAGGTATTAAGGGAAATGCAGGACAACATGAAACGTAATAATATTCGTATAATAGGGATACCAGAAGGGGAAGAAGAAGGGCAAGGAATAGAAAGGGTGTTTGAAAAAGTAATGATGGAAAACTTCCCGAATCTGATGAGAGAAAAAGTCACACAAGTCCAAGAAACACAGAAAGTCCCAATCAAAAGGAACCCAAACAGGCCCACGTTAAGACACATCATCATTAAAATGGCAAAATTCCAAGACAAAGAGAGAATTTTAAAGGCAGCGAGACAGAGACAGGAAGTAACATACAAGGGAGCCCCGATACGGTTAGCAGCTGACTTCTAAATGGAAACACCCCAAGCCAGAAGAGAATGGCAAGAAATATTCCAAGTAATGAGAACCAGAGGCCTGCAACCAAGACTACTCTACCCAGCAAGGCTCTCAATCAAGATAGATGGCCAAATAAGGAGCTTCTGAGACAAAAGAAGTCTAAAAGAATACATCTCCACCAAACCAGCTCTGCAAGAGATGCTAAAGGGACTGATGTAAGGAAAGGAAGGGAAAGAGAGAGAGTGAGGAATGCAGGTACAAAAAAAATAGCAATGAATAAGTACCTATCAATAATAACCTTAAATGTAAATGGATTAAATGCTCCAATTAAAAGACATAGAAGAGCAGAATGGATAAGAAAGCACAACCCACACATATGCTGCCTACAAGAGACCCACCTCAGGACAAAAGACTTACACAGACTGAAAGTGAAGGGCTGGAAACAAGTTTTCCAAGCAAACGGACACGAAAAAAGAGCTGGGGTAGCAATACCCATATCAGACAAAATAGACTTACAAAAAAGGGCCATAAAGAGAGACCCAGAAGGACACTTTATAATACTCAAGGGAAGAATCCACAAAGAAGACATAAATATTGTAAATATATATGCACCCAACACAGGAGCACCCAAATACATAAAGAAAATCTTGGAGGACTTCGAGAAAGACATTGATAGCAACACAATTATAATAGGGGACTTCAACACCCCACTGTCAAAAATGGACAGATCCTCCAAACAAAATATCAGCAAAGACATTGTGGCATTGAACAATGCCCTAGAAGAAATGGACTTAACTGATATATATAGGGCCCGTCACCCCAAAGAAGCTAAATATACATTCTTTTCAAATGCACATGGAACATTTTCAAAAATAGACCATATGATAGGACACAAAACAAGCCTCAACAAATTCAAGAAAGTTGAAATCATACCAAGTGTTTTCTCTAACCACAAGGGACTGAAATTAGAAACCAACCCAAAGGAAAAAAACCCCAAACACTCAAAATCATGCAGACTGTATAGCATGCTATTAAACAATGAATGGGTCAAGGACGAGATTAGGGAAGAAATGAAAAAGTTCCTTGAAACAAATGAAAATGAACTGACAACAGCCCAAAACTTATGGGACACAGCGAAAGCAGTCCTGAGAGGGAAGTTCATAGTGATACAGGCCTACCTAAAAAACAAACAGAAGCAGTTTACACAAACAACCTAACCCTACGCCTACAAGAACTCGAGGAACAACAGCAAAGACAACCCAGAGCAAGTAGA
>PVJI01022757.1:0-24729 GCA_004026765.1 Micronycteris hirsuta
GATGGATGAGCTCGTTAGCGGAGCTCCGGGTGGCCTCGCTGTCACCGAACAGCGTTCCCTGCGGGCGTGCTGGGAATAATCTTCTCTACAAGCCCAATGGGAAACACGCTCTAATGTAGTTCCCCCGCCTCTGTTGTAAATCACCTGGCTTGATGGACTCCGGGATTCTGTTATCTATCTGGAAACTTCCAAGCTCCTGGAGAGCCGAATCGAGGGCCTTAGTCCCCAAGGAGGGAAGGCAGGCTAGGAAGATTTACAACTCCGTCACCATCGTTACTGAGGTCTGGTGTGCTTTGCAAACAACGGTCCTATGCAGGAAGTGAGGCCGTGGGCACTGTTTCTGATGTCACCCTGAAACCGCCACTGCCAGGGCCATGAATCCTCTCCGGAGGTCAACATGCCAGTGAGGTATTGGGCAGTGACCCCTGCCGCCCCCACCCCAGCTGCAGTGGGAACCTGCCCATCACTCACCAAGGGCACCTGAAGTGACCGTCATCACCACCACAACCGCAGCTCGCACCTGTAGGGCTCTCACAGCTAACACAGGGGTCACCGACCTCGTGTCCTCTGATGCGATGTGGACACTGAGGCCCCGAGCGGTCAGAGTGGAGCCCAGGGTACCTGACTCGCCCCCACTGCGGGCTCTCTAACCACTGCGTGGGGTAACTTATGTGTCAGCCTGACTGGGCCGCAGGTGCCCAGGTGACTGGGCTACCCAGTACTCTGGGTGTTTCTGTGGGGGCGGTTTTGGGCAAGACTAACATTTGAATTGGTAGACTGAGTAAAGCAGGTTGCCCTCCGGGTGGGACCCCTCCAATCCGCTGCGGGGCTGACCGGAACAAAAGGCTAACTGTGCCCCAGCAGGAGCTTCCCCTGTCCCACGACCTTTGACCCTGGATACGTGCTATGGACTTCAGACTCGCCAGCCAATCCCTTACACCCTCCCTCCCTCTTCTCCCCCCACATGCCTCCTCTCCTCATGCCTGCCTGCTTGTTCCTGAGCTGGGCGACCTTTTGGTTGCCTTTTGCACGCCCCCACTGCACTCCAGGCACGTACCCTGACCAGGAATTGAACCGGTGACCTTTTGGTTTGCAGGACGATACCCGACCCACTGAGCCACACCAGCCAGGTCCCATCTTTAATTGTACAGTTCCATAGTGTTAAGTACAGGAGTGGGGAAAGGTAGGTTTACAATCGCGAGTATGCAAAACAGAGTTTATTCTTGCATTATTGTTTGTTAATTATTGCATTACTTATTATTATTGACCTACTTTTTCCCACCCCTGTATATTCACACTGTTGCGTGAGGTTTCAATTTAAACTGAACTAGAAAGGACTTTTTAACACCTGAAGATGAAGCTCATCATTATAGTGGGAAGGAACCCCAAAAGTTTTGGGATTCGCCCCAGCTGGCTGGAGGAGCACTGTACCCACCCCCAACCCCTCTTGCGCTTCCAACCCCGTCCCCAGAAGCAGCCTTTTACAAATAGCTATGGTGACAAAACATTAAGTATAGCGCCCCTGGGGGCTTAATTATGGAGCAGCAGAGCTGTGAGTAAAGACCCTGAGGGATGTGACTGCTGGAGTGGGTGGTCAGCGGTCTGTGGTCAGCGGTCTGCTTGGCCCCCAGGCCTCTGTGCCCTGAGCCTGGCTACCAGGCCTGGCCGGGGGGGGGGCAGGGTGGGAGCCCCCGGGCAGCAGCCTGTGGCCACACACAGAGAAGCACCCCGGCCCCCTCTTGGGGCCCCACCCGGTCCCCCGTCCCTCTTGTGATCAGAGAGACACCTCTGGGTCCTCAATCTTGAGTGGTTTTTCTCAGAGACCAGACGAGAGCGAGGCCACTGCTGGGACAGTCTGGGGAAGAGCCAGTTCCCAGGCTCAGGCCTGGGCCCTGCTCAGACGGTTCCACCCGAGCAGCTTGGCCCGGGGACATGGATGACATCCAGGTCGGGCGGTGGGTCTGGGTCTGGGCTGCTCTGAGCACCCCTCACCCCACCCCCTACCTTGCTTCCTGCACCAGGGCCTCGGGGACCTCACGAGCACCAAGCCCAGATTCCACACAGCACCCTCTCCCTGCCCAGGGCACCCTTCTCTTTGCTCCTCCAACTCACCGGCCCCTTCTACACACCCTTCCAGTCCTGGCCTAACTCGAGCAGATGGGCTTCCTCTGACGGCCATGCCTCTGCCCTGGGCGAGGGACTGGTTTTCCCGGGCACCTCGATTTCTGTAGTCACTAAGCCCTTATTGGTGAGGCTGTGGGCTGACTGTCTCCCACCTTTGTGAGACCACCTAAAGACAGGCTGGGGAGGGGCGAGGCCGCCTGTGCAGTGCAGGCTGTCCAGGCTTCAGGAGGGGAGGTGCAAGGCTCCCGGACACAAAGACAGGTAGGGAAGATGCAGGGATCGGCCACGGTTCTCGAATATGGAGCCTTTTCCGATGCAGCCAGGCTTTGCTAATCACACCAGCTGCATGAGGGTCTGGCAGTTTAGACCCTTTGATGGAATTCTGGAAGTCTGGCACCCCAGGCAATCCACAACCTGGCAACAAGCCATGACCGGGCAAGTCCAGGGGGCAAGGGAGAGGGTTAGCTGGCAGGGACGGCTGATCTGCCCAGGGCCACAAGTGCCTGCAGCCCGCAGGGCTCACACATCTGACAGAAGGATGATGAAGGGAAGGTGTGTGGTTGGCCGGGCAGAGATCCGCCTGGCCTGCAGGTCAGGCACACGCCAGGCCCAGGCTCCCCCCAGAGACTCAGGGCGGCCTGGGGCCAGGGGCGGGCGGCCTTCCGGCCCCAGCCTCACATTCACAGTCACCTCTTCACATTTAGACTTCAGGAATTGTTCCAGGTGGGTTTTAATGTTAAAAGCGGTGATTTGTTAAGTGTAAGCCTTTGAAACGTGCCACAGGTTTTATAGCTCTATCTCAGCGCAGCTCTGGTTTTAATTTCTCAGAGGCCTGGAGAAGCGGAAGTGGTCCAGACCGCTTGGCCGTGGGCAGCCCCGCTGTGAGGGCCGTTCTCAGCGACAGAACCCAGTCCTGAGCGGCTCACACACAGCGCTGGGGGCCCAGCTCGCTGGCTCTGCACAGCTCCGCCCAGGCCACCAGGCCTCCCTTGCTGAGAGAACCTAAGGGTGTTTTTATTGCCTCATCCTCACCCCATGGGTGATGGAGGGGTTCCCACGCGGGGTGACGGGGATGGCTGAACACATGGGGTCAGACACCGGACGGGTGAGTGTGCCAGCAGTTCATGAGTCACCTGCATTCACAGCCTGGGGAGGGTGGGCACAGCACGCTGGGGAGGGCTGCTTGGGCTTGCACTTGGGCACAGGGTGAGCGAGCGGGGCAGTGGGAACAGGCTGTGTATCAAGAGGGTGAGGGGCCCCGGTTCCCGTGGGAGGAAGAATTGGCCTATCTGAATAACTCCATGCACTGGCAGAGAGCTGAGCCCCTCCTCAGGGACAAGCAGGAATGGGGCCTGGTGCCTGGGATTAGGAGGGTGGTTGGCTGGCAGACCTTGTCTGCAGGAGCAGAGTGCGGAGGGGCTGACGCTGAGGCCCTTCGAGGCCCTCGCGGTTTCACCAGGTGCTGGGCAGCTGGTGAAATAATATTAGGCCCTGAGTTTGAGGCCTCAGACCATGAGCTCCTGCCTCAAGTGCTGGGTAAGGACACAGGCTGAGAAGAAGCAGACAGCCCGGGTTCAAGGAGCTCAGTGAGAGCTGGGTGGGGCTCGTGGGAGACTGCCGGGGGCCGGGGCAGGCAGCCAGCGAGACCACTGAAAGTTTCCCTCTTGTTGGCTATTCCCATGGGTACTTCTTGGGGCTGCCTCCGCTGTGTGTAAACCAAGTGGGACTTAGTCCCAGTAGAAGACAGCCCCATTTTTCTGACCTGATGGGTGTCCTTGGGCCAGAGGTCCTCAGGCCGGGAGCCCAGACACCTAGAGGGCAGACTGGCCCTGGCAGGGGCAGGCTCAGGCTTCTGGGGGGCCAGAAGCCCCCCAGAGTGTCCTCTGTTTTCCCTGTGCCTCCCTCCCCCCAAGTCCTGAAACTCTTGAGACTCTGGATCCTCAGGGAGAATGGAGGTGTGGTGGGCCTGGCAGAGATCCTTTCTGTTTTTATTTTTAATCCTGACCCACGGATATGTTTTTATTAATTTTATAGACAGTGGAGGGGGTGGGGGAGAGAGAGAGACAGAGAGAGTCAGAGACAGAGAGAGACAGAGAAAGGTCGATGTGTGAGAGGGGCCTCGATCGGTTGCCTCTTGTACACTCCCTGACTGGGGATCAAACCCACAAAATTTCGGAGTGTAGGGACGACGCTCCAACCAACTGAGCCACCGGCCAGGGCAGAGAGCCATTCTGATGCCATATCAGGGGTGACCAGAGGAGACCGATGACATTGAGATCCTTCCTGAACACCCCGCTCTGTGCAGGGCCCCCAAGAACACTGCGTGACTCAAGGGAGGGAAGGAGATCGCCCTGAAGCCTGTCACATGCTGGGTTCCTCGTCAGCCTTGGTGAGCAGCACGCTCGTGAAGCACTGCATGCTCGTTTTTTTCTAAGCAGTGTGTCTTAGAAAATTTGGGAAATATGGGCAAGTACAAAGACAAGCAGCCTCACCCAGACCCTCCACACAGAGGGGAGCTCTGTCCTCATTTTGCTCTTGCCCTCCAGTCCCACTGGGCACGTGTGCAGATGTGGGTACATCCAGTTTCCAGGACGGGGATTCGCTGTAGAGCGTTTTGCTCGCTACCTTGGATTGACAGCTGTGCAGTATTCCACTCAGTGGGTCTGCAATCACATGACCACTCCCCAATGTTGGGTTATGTGGATCATTTCCAAGTTTTGGCTATTGTTGCACTAAATATCCTTGCATACCAATCTTTGCGTGTGTCACTGGTAAAATGATTTGTCAAGTGCCACCACGCAAAGACCCCGCTTGTGAATGGGGGAGGTCTCCAGACCCAGGAGACCAAAGCCAGAGGCGGATGCCTGTTTTCAGATTTCTCTTCCACTGCTCAGTGAGGGTGGTCGGACGTGTGCTGGGCGCGAGCTGAACTTCTCTTCACCTATGTGACCTTGTGCAACTCTTCCCCGGAGCCTGGTAAGATGGACCTGTTCCTGCTCCCAGGTGACAGATGAGGGAACAGAGGCACAGACAGAGCCAGCTAATTGCCCAAGGCCACAGAGTCAGTAAGTGGCATCGCTGGAACTTAAAGACAAAACAAACAAAAGCCAGTGACCCACTTAGTGCAGACAGGGGTTCCGACTTGCATGCAGCCTCCGACCCCCTGGCAGGCTGGTTCCTGCCCCCGCCCCGACGCTGCCACACTTCGCTTTCCCAACCGCATTTCACACGCCCCGTCTTTCCGGCGGGTGTTCAGAATGCACCCAGCTCTCGACTGTTGAGCCTGACACTTCCTCTGCATCTGTTTAGCTCCCAGCTGCTGTCTGCCTCCACCTCCCACATCTGAAGCTGGGAGAAGGAGCCGTGAAAATGCCACTGGAGCAGCAATGTCACGCCCTGGTGGGGGCCTGTGGTGACTCACTGCTGGGCTCTGAGCCTCTGGAAACTTTCTTCTTGGCAAGGGGCTCCCTGCGGTTGGTGGGGGTTTGTGAGCGGCTCCCAGGAGGCAGGGCAGCCCGTGATGCTTCTGGAGGGCCCCCACCAACCCCTGTGGCCTCCCGGGGACCAGGCCCCCCAGCCTCTTCCACAGATGCTCTGAGGAGGGAGAGCTAGACTTCGGGTGGCACTCGTAAGTCCTCAGTCACCATCGCCCACTCTGGGCTCTCCTCCACTCCAGGATCCCGCAAAGCTCTTGGGCCATCTTTCTGGAATATTCTTCCTGACAGAGCTTGAGGTGCTGATGAAGAAAATACAAAGTGAGACCACGATGCTGGAGAATGTGTGTAGGGGGGGTTGAATCGTGCCCCCTAAAAACATATGTTAAAGTTCTAACGCTTGGTACTTTAGAATGTGATATTATTTGGAAATAATTTGCAGACGTCATTAGTTGAGATGAGGTGATGCTGGATTAGGGTGGGCCCTGAATCTGAAGACAGAAGATGTCCCATGAGAAGGCCACATGGGGCCACACAAGGAAGATACCCACCTGATAGAAACTGGAGCGATGTGTCTGCAAACCAACGAGTGCCAAGGATTCTGGGCAACCACCAGAAGCCAGAGGAGTCGAGAAGGATTTGATTTTAGACATCTGGTCTCCAGAACGGGAGAAGACATTTCTGTTGTTTCAAGTCACCCATTTGGGAATTGGGGAGAACTGGGGTGCTTGGCCCACCAGAGGCTCCTTCATTTCTGCAGGAGGTGAAGGTGTCCTCAGGAGAGGAAGCCAGAGTTTGGAGGGCTGTGTTTTGTACCCAAAATCTAAACAAAAGAAAACACACTGGAAGCATGGGCCCTGGCCTTGCACTCTTTGCCACCTCCCCCGCCTCCCACCCCCCCCCTCTCCTGGGGCCTCCCCACCCCTGCAGCTTGCTGGCCGGCTTGGCCTGGTGACGTCCATGTGAGGCCCCAGGAATGGTTTGGCAGAGAAGTTTTCGTGGTTATGGTCAGTGCTGAGACTGGAGTTTGCAAGTCGAGACCCAAGAGTGTAAAGTAATGGTCTTTAAATCACTTTCTACAATTCCCCTGCCCCTTTTCTACTTTAACCAGAAAGTACCAACAGTTACACACAGTCACAGCAGAGTGGGGACCGACCCGCGTCTCCTGTACTTCCCCTTCTCTCTCAGTCTCAAAGGAGCTCGGAGACCAGGGGCGCTGGCCGGGGTGGAGGGGAGTCCAGGTGGTTTGCAGCGATGAGGAAGAACACTGGGTTGGGTCTGGGGGGACTCAGCCGCCACCCTCAAAGCCTCAGCCGGCTTCGTTAAAGCAAATTTGGCGGGGAGAACGTGCCCTCCCTGAAGCCAGCCAGCAACCTGTCCAGCCTCTGCAAATTCTCAGAAATCCCGAAGGATGGATGGCAAGGCGGAATGTGACGACTCCTGACACTCTCTGAGGGGTGTAGGAGAACAGCCAGGCCTCAGGGACCTGGCCCGGCCAGCTCCAGCCTCTAGGGCCAGACTGACTGACTCAAAAAGGTTTTCTTTATTTTTATAAGGGGTTTCTTACAATCAGTTAAAGAAACAGATGTATGTCACAAATGATCTATTAGCTAGGAACAGTATTAATCACAAACTACAAACTAGTTAATAGCTAAACATATTTTTAAAGTCTTAGATCTCTCTGAGTTAAAGTATGCAGAAGTTGCTCTTTATACCTTGAGATTTAAAGGAAATGTCATGTAGGCTAAGGCATTCCTAACCATTTACTACCTTTATCAGGGCTTTAGGTGTTTGGCTATCCTATCAGGTGCTAGGAAGGTCTTATCTACATATCTCTGAGATGTAAATCTATTTGTTATGTATAACTTTTTACTAAAATCTTTTGGTCTTTTATTTTTAGCTAAAGCTTCCTACTTTCCCTATTTATCTGGTTTTAGTAATAAAACATTCCTGCTCAGTAATAAATTTCAAGCTTCAGAGAGAATTGTTTAAGACATTTCTTAGTAATGGCTTCTCCCAGCAATTAGCAGCTGCTCTTCTTTCAGTGTTCAGGTGGTTGACTTGCTTAATGGCTTAATTCCTCTCCTTAACCCTTTCACGTGGGGGAAGTGGCCAGGGTGGTTAAATTGTGCTAATTCTCAGTAAAAGCAAGCAGGCAAAGGGGCAGACTTGCATGAGCACTGCCAATGGTCGCCTCCTCTGTGCAGATGCGTCCCACCCATTTTGACTTTGCCAAGAAATGGGTGTAGGTGGCCCTCAACAGGGTTCAGAGGAAATGTTTTTATCTCCCCCATTTTTTCTTTTGTCACTTGTCATATTTGAAAAACCTTCAATCCCCTTTGGAGTTCAGACCTCATGGGTGTTGATGCCACTTACGTACTTGATGACTGTGCGTGTCTGAACAGTAAGTTCTGGGGGCGGGGTCTGCCCCTGTTCCCAGGCTGTGTCCTGAGAGCCTGGGCAGTGCCTGGCACACAGCAGGCGCTTGGAAAATATTGATCGAACCAATAAATTAGAAAAAGATTATTGTTCTACAGATATATTCTGACCGTGAGCCCACATCCATGTGGGAGGGGACTGGGGGGGTGGCCTGAACTCTTTGCTGAAAAAGGAACAACCAATACTATGTACTTACGGTGCCGGCACCTCCTTCAGAGCGCCACCCCGCGGCCAGGGCAGGGAAGGCAGGTGATGTGGTCACTGCATGTCTGGTGGGAAAACTGGGGCTGGTGGGGTGAGGTGACTGGCCCACCATGACCCAGGGAGGGGCAGGACCGGGACAGGGACTGGCTGGCCTGCCGGAGGCTATGCCTGTGGCCTGCCTGGGTCAGTGTAGAAATGGTTCTTATTCATTTTGACACTGAAAACAGGTGGCTCATCCAGCGTTTTAGAGAACTGGAGGCCCTCAGGAAACTTTGTGACAAGCCAGTAAACCCTGGTCTCTCCCACAGAGGATGCAGTGGAACACGCCACGTATCTACCTGGATTTCTGAGCGGTCCTGCGGCAGGAAACTCCTTGAGTGCCGTGTTTCCCTGTGATTTTGGACCTTAGACGCTTTCCTCCCTCTGCCTTCCCTGCATTTCAGTGATAAACATCCTGCCATAGACAACCTGTTCGCCTCAGTTCTTCGGTTTCTTCTTTACAACAAGAGTCTCATTCTCTGTGTGCAGATGAGAAATAACATGGGGGGAGGAGGTCACAGGGCATCATGGCTGGAGCTTCAGATCTGGCAACGACCCTGGGCTGCAGTGCTTGGTGCTCCTCTGGGAAGGGTGGCTGGGCTCCCTTGCAGGGTCGGTGCTTCGGGTAGCCGGGAGCATGGGCAACGCTGCGGGAAAGAGCCAGCTTCTGTGGCGGCAGCTGTCCTCTGTCCCCGAGCAGGGGTGGGGCAGGGGGCAGTCCGGCAGTTAGGTACTTGCTTCTGAGCTACACTGCCCACCCCCCGCTGCTCCTGGGCCAGCGACTCTGCTGCTCTCCGTGCAGACTCATTCAGGCTCGTCTGAAGCTTCTCCAAGAATTCCATCTGCTTCCCGCACCGGTTCTGCCAGGTGGCCGACACGGCTCTCTGAAGCCCCCTGAATACCAGGACGCGTCTTCCACAGAATCGACTTGGCTTTTATGTCATATTTCTGTCTCCCTGTTGTGTATTTGCCACAACCACAGACATTTGTGTGAGAGTGGACTCCACGTTTGCAGGGGCTCATCTGCTCTGAGAGGGGGGATGCCATCTGGCCCGGGTTTACAGCTGGAGCGGGCTTCCCTGGGCCACAGGAGCGTCTGCTTCAGAATTGAAACCGTGGCACTCGGTCTCCAAGCCTATGTCCAGGTTGGGGCCGGGGCCTTGTGGGCTGCTGCAGTGTGCTTGGCTGGAGGAGGCGGTGGCCTGCTGGGCCGGGAGGGCTGCTGGGGAGGCCTGGGGCCAGGTGACTGTTAACAGGCCAACCCTGGGAGAAGTGAGCCGAGGAAAAGCCAAGAGGGTCAGGCCTGGGTGGGAGCTGGCAGAGGCCCGAGGATGCAAATGGGCAATCTCTTTTGCCATCCACGCTAGCAGGGTGTCTTCACCTCCGCGTGGTGTTTTCGGGACAGGTGCTGCGGACTGAATGCCTGTGTCTCCCCCAAACCCGTATGTCGAAGCCCTGCCCCCCAGAGTGATGGCATTGGGAGGTGGGGCTTTTGGAAGTGACTAGGTGTGGAGGGAGCTCTGAGGGTGGCCCTGTGAGGTGAGCAGCCTGTAAGAAGGGGAAGGGACAGGAGGGCTCTCTCCCTCCACGAGGCGAGGGCACAGGGAGGAGGAGGCCTTTTGTAAGCCAGGAAGGGGGCTCTCACTAGACCCTGACCATGTGGGCACTCTGATCTCAGATGTTCAACCTCCAGAACTGGGGGCGAGTGTCTGCCCCTTAGGCCCCCAGTCTCCGGTGCTCTGCTGGCTGCCCGAGCTGACCGGGACAGTGGGGAACTGTGGTTGCAATGTTACAGGGTGCAGCCAAGAAATGGGCCCAAACAAAGATTTGTAGTGGGGCCCGGCTGGTGTAGCTCAGTGGATTGAGCGCGGGCTGGGAACCAGAGGGTCCCGGTTCGATTCCCAGTCGGGGCACATGCCTGGGTTGCGGGCCAGGTCCCCAGTGAGGGCCATGTGAGAGGCAACCATACATTGCTCTTTCTCCCTTCCTTCTCCCCTCTCTAAAACAATAAATAAATAAAATCTTAAAAAAAAAAAAAGATTTGTAGTGGGGTCCAGAACTCAAGGTATCCAGGAAATATTGGAAATATATGTATGGAATGTCCTCACCCCCACAGGTCTGAACTGGGTGGGGGATGGGACTCCTGGAGCAGGGCCATGCTTTGAGTCAGGGGGATGGAGGAGATTTCCACCCAGGATGTAGCCGAGAGGCAACTCCCCCTAGACACAGCGCCTGCGTGAAAACTTGGACATGGTTGGCTCTGGGCCATGGGGGCCACCCCTGCCCACAGCTAACCTGGCAGCCCAGAAAAACTGGAGGAATATGAAGCGCTGGCAGGTGTAGCCAATTGAGGGAGGAGTTGGAGGTGGGGCTGCAAGAGGAAGGTCTGTGTGGGGGATTTAAACCCAGACACAGCAGCCATATCTCTCTCTTGGGCCACGCGGCTGAGGAGTGGGGACCCCTCAGCCTGAGAGACAGAGGCAGGACCATGTGGCTTTGGGTGCCTTTCTTGGCCACACGGCCTAGGAAGCAGCAGAGACTTTGCCTGGAAGAAAAGGGGTGCATGGACTCTTGCTGGTGGGCCATGAGAAGGTGCCACATGGTTTTGGATTAACTGGGGATTGCGGTGGCGATACAGTGGATAGTGTTGGAACTGAGGGTCTGCCTGAATCACACTTCTACTTCTTCTCCTACAGTACCCTGGACTGGGAAAAGGGGGGAAGGAAGGACTGCGGATGTTTGTGGGTATTCTAGAGAACTCTAGTATTTTAAAGATTTTATTTATTTATTTTCAGATAGAGGAGAAGGGAGGGAGAAAGAACAATGTATGGTTGCCTCTCACATGGCCCTCACTGGGGACCTGGCCTGCAACCCAGGCATGTGCCCCAACTGGGAATCAAACCGGGACCCTCTGGTTCCCAGCCCGCGCTCAATCCACTGAGCTACACCAGCCGGGCAGAACTCTAGTATTTTAAAGAAGGCCTTAAGCCATTATCCCAGGCCTGTATAACTTGTAAATAAATAATTCTTTTCCTTTTCACAAGTCTCTGGTATTAAGAGACGTTTTTCCATTGCCGGCGAGCATAACAGACCTGTGGAGCAGGGTTGGGGCATCACTGGATGTCCCCGGCACCCTTTGCTCTGTAACAGCAACAGGCGCAGATTTATCTGCTCCCAATCACGCAGCCCTGGTCTTGCAGCTGCAAATTCTAAAGTCCTTGCCCTGCACCAGTGGTTTGGGGGGTCGAGGAATGATTCTAAGGAGGGCCAGGCTGGGGAGGGGCACCTTGAGGGTGGGATCGGGGTGGACCCACCTGGAAGATGGGCACCGGGTCTGCCTGGTGGAACCTCCCCTCCTTCGCTGTCAGTCTGTGTGGTTCAGAAGGGCCAGCCCCACCGCACTCCCACCTGCAGGAAGGCATTAGGCCCAGCCTGGCCAGTCAGCAAAGGACTCGGGAGCACCTACGACGTGCAGGGGCTGGTGGGTGCTGGGGATACAGCAGTGAACGAAACAGGCAAGGACCCTGCCCCCGGGGAGTTTATCTTCAAGTGGAGGAAGAAAGGCATCGACTGCATAGAGATTAGGAATGGCTGGGCGGGGCGGGAAAGAACGGTGAGCGGGCGACCGGGTGTAGCGGACTGGGAGTTGCAGTGGGCGGCAGGCTGAGAAGGCGCCCTGTGAGTGAATGAGGGAGGAGAGACAAAGCCCCGCAGAGGTGTGGGGGACAGTGGGCTGACAGGGTGCACAGCGGGTGCACAGTCCCCGAGGCAGGAGCAGGCCGGTGGGCTGGAGGGGCGGCCGAGACGGAGGAAAGAGAGAAAGGATTCTGCGATGGGGCAGAGGGAGGGCTTTGGTTTTACTCAGAGGGAGATGGGAGTCACTGGAGGGTTTTGAATGGAGGTCTGATGGCATCTCACCCCCGTCCGGACTGGTGGGGGCGAGGGTGGGGGCAGGAGAGCCCACTGGGGGGGCTCGTGCCGTGTCCTCCAGGAGGAAGAGGGCAGTGGGTGTCTTGGGCCCGGGAGGAGGCTGTGGAAGGGGTCAGAGTTTAAAATATGTGCTGTCCATTTGGATGTGGGATGAGAGAGAGAGGAAGTGCGCATGCTTTTGGAATAAGAAAACGGAAGGATGGATCTGCAGCAACCAAGAGGTGGGCGCGTGTAAGGAGGGCAGGCTCGCAGCCAAAAGACAGGACCTCCATCTCGGACACGAAGGGTTTGTGATGTTCCTTAGAAACTCAGGTGAGGCTGTGGAGTGAGTCTGTGCTGGAGGAATAAAGTTGGGCAGGTGGACAGAGGGAGGGCATTTAAAGTCACAAGACTGGCCGATACCACAGGCGGAGGATTGCCGGTGGGAAAGAGGAGAGGCCCGAAGCGCGTGTCCTGAGCTAGCCAATGTTAAACCGTGGGAGAGATGACAAGGACGTGACAAAGTTTCTGAACAGAAGCCGCCAGGGAGGTGGGCAGAAGACCAGGTGGGCGCACCTGCTGGGAGCTAAGACGACAGTTCCAAGGAGGAGGCTGCCAAGTTTGCCGTTCCTGTGGCCCCAGTGCTTGGTTCAGGCACAAGGCCCAGGTCTGGCTAACTGGAGTGCATTCAAGGCTCTTACTGGAATCACGCAGAATAAGAAGCGAAAACTCTCTTCGTGGTGTTTAGCTGGGGGGTCAGCCTGGGCTGTTGGCAGTCATTTTACCCACCGGAGTGAGCAGCCAGCACAGAATCAAAACCTGAACACACAGAGCCTATGACATCTTTTCTGCCCTGGATCCAACCATGCCTGAAACCCCCAGACTTGGACTTTCCCGGTTTTGCTTCTGTCAGTTTGAACTGGATTTCTGTCATTTGCAACCAGAGTTCTGACCAAAGCGGTAATGTGCCCCTACTCTGATACCACCCACTTGGGGTATACCCCCCTACCTGCTTGAGGCTCCTTGTTCCCCCAAGTTGGACCCCCATCCCGTGTGGCACTGAGTCTTCTTCCCACAAGGGATGCCCTCCAGTCGGCACCTTTGTCCGAGGCTGAGCAGAGGCGGGTGGAGGGGAAGACATGGGAGGAACACTGGAGAGCATTTTCTGTTTGTTTGGTGGTCTATTATTTGCTTTTAAAAATTATTTTAAAAGGTGCTATTATTATTTTTTTTTAAATGTTTATGAATTTAAAATGCTTGCTATTTATTATAATGATTTGCTTATTAATTTTTAAAGAGGGGATGACAGGGCCAGACCTGTCCTTCCACCCCACGGGCTGCGACAGGTGGTGGGGCTGGGGGAGGGGCGGGGAGGGAGAGCAGGAGGAAAAGCCACTGAACTCAGGAATGGCGGGCGGTGGATTCAAGAGAAGCAGAAGGTTTAGGAGTGCGCAGTGGAGACCTGAGGGGCCGGGGGCAGAATGGAGTCCAGGAGGACTCTGTTTATTTTTTTCTTGCTAAAAGCAACTGGGTGGACCGCGGAGAGCCACTGAGTCACAGCAAGGGTGGACAGAGGCCAGGCCCCTCCCCGTGTGATTAATCTCTAGCTCTGTTTACATGTTTGCCTTTGAAGGACATTTTCCCTCCATGCCTTGAAGCTACTTAATTCATTAGTTCTTTTATGTCCTATTTCATTATGTTATAATCTTTACACTTGTTAATTTGCATTTCATTTCCTGCAGTGACAAAATGAACCCTAACCATGAAAAATGTTATTGTTGTAAATATTAATACAAGTCACAAATGATCACCATCCAGATCCCACTTCACAGAACGAGGTCCCTCTTGTCCCTTTGTCCGAGGTGGGGAGGCTTGGGGTAATCACCCGAACCAAAAGCTCGGCGCCCCAAGGGCTGACGAGGCACTGCCGGCTGACCGAGATACTGCAAAAAGAGGAAAATCAGCACTAGGGGACAGCCACAGCCCACTTTTGCAGCTAATGTCACTCCCTGCAGACCCCACACTGCCTGCACCTGAGCGTCTCAGAGGCCAGAAAGGGACCGATGGCCGCCTCCAGGCCCCAGGGGTGGGGGACAGCCTGTGCCCAGGAAGACAAGAGGAGAGCACAGAGATGAGGTTCTCCTGTAGGACACCCAGGGAGGAGGTCGGGGCGGGGGGGCTCTGGGAGGGAAGGCGAGAGTGGGTGGTGGGTGAGCTGCTGCGTGTATTCCAGCTCCAGGCCCCTGGACTCCTTCTCTCCCGGCCCAGAACGGGACTCCTGCTCTGTGCCCCGTTAAGGAGAGTCGCCATGCAGCCTCGTTGCTCTGCCCTGGAGACCAGAGCCCAAGGATGCTTCCAGCCCGGGCATGAGCTGCCACATCATCTGGGCTGGAGGGAGCTCTGTGGCCAAGGAGGCGCAGAGTCGGGGTGCAGAGTCAGGACGCCGCCTGCTGGGGCCCAGCCCTGCGTGGGGAGGTGAAGGCTGCCTGTGGGCCTGTGCCCCTGGCTGTGCTCTAGGACATATCTGGGGCCCAGCTCTGACCACTGACGGCCCCCCACCTCCCTCCAAGATGAGCCCCAATGCTGGCCCCAGACCTGTCTGCACCCCAACTCTGACTAAGCCCTTCCCCTGGCTCCTTCCCCCTGCTCCAGTTACTGATCCCAGACCAGTCCCTAGTTCCACTCCCTGCTCCCCAGTGTAGCCTTGGCCTGGTGGGACTCATGGGTCTCCCGTGGCACTCACAGGGAGGTCACAGTTTGATTAGGTGGGGGAAGGGGCTGCAGGAAGTCCCTCCCCGGAAGCCCTCTCCTTACCACTGCACTTCCTCCTGTGCTTCTCAGCTTTTGCGGTAACTCCAGTCCCTCCTTTTCCAGAAACCCTTCTCCATCAGCAGCCCTGCCAAGGGCAACCTGAGGGCTGGTCGTCTGGGACTTTCTGGCTCTGCGTGGTTCTCTCGTGAACATTAGTAGCATTAGCTGTTATTAATCAGGACTTAATAGGCACCAACCTCTGAGCTGAATTCTTCACGCTCCTTAGCCTGTCTGTCCTCGCAGGGAGCCCAGGAGATGGAGCCTCGGCCGTGCCCATTGCAGAGGGGACAGCAAGTACGTCACCAGTTCAGGGTTTGAACCCGGCGCTCCAGCTCTTCCTTGTCTTTTTATACATTTCTTTCTTCCTTTTTCTTTAAAAGTTTTAAACCTTCAGGAAAATGGAAAGCTCTGTGCAGTGAGCACCTATGTGCCCCTGTTGCCTTACCCACTTCATTTTTCTCTTTTCTTTCACCAAACTGTCCGACAATGGGCTGGGACATTGTGACACTTGACTCTGAAGTACTTCAGCGTGCGTTTCTCAAGAACAGGGGTTGCATCCAGATTCCTTCTGTGCCCTTGGCTGCGGGGTGTCTGCAGCGCCCTCTAGCTACAGCTGCCCCCCACTGCCCTGTTCTTCAGAAGGTTGGCTCTTTGAGGGCAAGGTGGGTGGTCTGCACTGGATCTCGCAATCTGGATTTGCCCGAGCATTTTCTGCTGTGTAGATTCAAGGCAGACATTTCTGGCAAGAACGTCGTGTTGGGAGCTTCCACCAGGAGCCTCCCAGCGAGGAGGCACCAGGCCAGGCAGAGACACTGCTGGTGAAGTGCGACCTCTTGGGTAGGGTGGTGACTGCCCGGGCTCCCTGCTGGGACACCCCTTTGCCCGAGTCTCCACTGACTCAGTTTTCTGGTCCTATCATTTCTTCTGCATTTATTAGTTCGCATTTTCTGATAAAGATAAGATTTTTCTTTTTTCTTTTTGTCCTTTCTCCCTTTCCTGGCTCTGATTTTTGGAGTATCATTATGGACTCATGTTTTTTTTTTAACCCCATTATATGTGTTAGGCTCTCTGAATATCATTATTCTTTTTGGTGCTAAATGTGTCCCAAATTTGGTTCTTGTGCCTTTTAAACATGGCCCCATTAAATCAAGGGTCAATTCCTTGCTTTCTGGTCCAAAATACCCCAGGTTCACTTTGTACTTTGCCTGCCGCTCTAGAAGTGGAATCAGCTGTTTTTCCAAGAAGCCCTCATTTTTTCCCCTTCGGTCTCCTGCAGGCTGGGCACAGAGAACACACCTAACTTCTTTTTGTACAGTGGGTCTCTCGGGGAGACCTTCTGAAATATGTCAGCCACGATGTGGAGGTGATGTCTGTGGTGATGAGGGCCATGACAAGTGGACCTGACCTTGGGCAGTAACAGACCACCAACCAGAATGCTAAGCATGGACTAAGGGACCCACAAAGCAAAGGTCCTGAGTGGGCCGCCGCTTTCCCCCAGATGTGTCCCTACTCTAGAACCCGGGACTGTGAACTCCTTTGGAAAAACAGACCTTTGCAGATGTAATCGAGTTAAAGATCTTGGGATGAGATTTTCCTGGACTGCCCGGACCCTAAATCCAAGGACGAGTATCCTGATAGGAGACAGAGAAGAGCCCCGGCCGGGCGGCTCAGTGGGTTGCAGCTCTGTCCCGTACACCAAAAGGTTGTGGGTTTGATCGCTGGTTGGGTCGCGCACGGAGGCAACTAACTGATGGTTCTCTCTCACATCGATGCTTTCTCTCTCTCTCTTGCCCCTCTCAAATCAATAAGCATGTCCTTGGGTGAGGATGAAAAAGAGAAAAAGCAAAAAAGACAGAGAAGAGAGACACGAATGTAGAGGAGAGTGTGATGTGGAGGCGCAGGCAGAGTTCAGTGTTCCGCAGCCGCAAGCCAGAGGCTGGAGGAGGCAGGGAAGGATTCTCCCCCAGGGCCTTGGGTTTGGCTTCTGGCCTCCAGAAGTATGAAAGAATACATTTCTATTGTTTTAGGCCACCTGGTTTGTGATGCTTTGTTAAGGCAGGCTTATGGAACTCATATAGGCACCAAGAAAAAATTTTGCCTGAAAACGCAAAAAAAAAAAAAAAAAAAAAAAAAAAGTTAACATGGAGGAAATCAGAACGGTGTTGAACCACCTTGTCCTTTTGGTACCATTTGGGCTTATCTGGAGCCACTTCTTGGACCCCCTGAGGCCCTGAGCCTGCTGTGGCCCTGCGTTCCTGATGGCTGCACTGTGGCCCCTGGAGTTTTGCTGTGGTCGTGGAGTGGCTGGTGCGGCCCCCAGCTGTGGGGTGGCCTGCTCTGGGCCTGCGCCCAGGTGTCCGCAGGGCTGCCTCCCTCAGGGGTGGCCCTCCCAGCCCGACAGCCCTCCCCAGTGCAGAACGGCACCTGGCGCCTGGCTGCACCCCCTCCCCTGTCTGTGCACCAGGGCCATGCCACTGGACGGGCAACACAGGTGACGCCAACATGCAGGTCAGAAACCACAGTCGCCACAGCCGCATGTTCCGCCGCTGGTTCTACAACCGCTGGGGGGGCAGCAGCCCGTCTGCAGGCTGATGGACCGAACTGCAAGCCCTTTGGGGGCTGGGGAGGCCAGAAGGCGTCCGAGAGAAAGCCTGGCTCTGTGAAGCTTGGTGGCCCTGAGGCTGATCTGATTTGGTGAGGAATTTCTGAGGGAGGGCACAGCACCGAGCCCCGAAGGCTGGAGAAGGCAGGCTTGTGGCGGACCCGCCCTGGCAACCGCCTGGTCTGACCCGGGGAAGGGCTTCTACGTGCTCAGCGTTTCTCTCGGAAGAGCCAAAGCTAGTTCCCTGTTGACATGTGTCTGACTTCAGGCTTTGCTGGGCAGTTGGAGCTTTGGACAAGGTGGGCCCTCAGAGATGAGCCAGGCCGGGGGCCTAGGGCGGGCCTCGGGGCCAGGACCATGGGAATTGGGAGCCCCAGAGGAGAACTGTCTGCAGAAGCCCCTATCCCCTCCGCTGGGACACACAGAACTCTGGCCTTCAGACTGGGGGAGGGCAGGAGAAAATGACCTTGGGTCCGGCCCTCCAGCTCCGAAAAAGTAACACAGCGGTGACCCTACTGACCTCCACGAACGGCCAAATACAACCATAAATTCCGATTAGGGAAGATGCTGGTTGGCGGTGACACGCACAGAAGTTTGTGATTAGTGAACTGTGAAAGCTAACATGACGTGCTCATAATTGGGATGTATTTACTGCCTGAGAAGACGCCACACTGCCGTTTGGGCAAAGTGACTTTGAGGGAACTTTCCACAGGAGACGGACACAACTTCCCTCCTTGCTCACCCCCAACCGTAACCGTTATTGATGGCGCTTTTCTAATGGCAGCTCTGGGGAGAGAGGGGCTGCGCTTTCTTGTCAGGGCTGCTTTCTGGTGTCGTACTTTCCAAGTGTTTAGGAAGCCCTGTCCATTTGCCCCATTATCCTGGGTGATTTATGGGCCTTCGAAAGCTTACTTCATTTCAATGTTTTAGACATTTCGCTTTTTTACAACAAACCTTATTCCAATATAATCAATGGAGGGTTCTTCCTCTGGCCTGGGAGGGAAGCGCTGTGAGGGTTTATAGCGAAATCAATGGGAGGATTAATGGACAGCAGAGAAAGTCCATTGTCAGGCCGGGAAGAGACCTGTGAGTCTGGCCCAGTGGCATGGCAATCAGCAGGGTGCGCTCCTCACTGGTCAGCCCCGAGGGACGCCGGGGACACACATCAGGCGGGGGGAGAGGGCTCAGCTGCACTTTCACAGGGTAAGTTTGTTTATGAGCGACCCCCAAAAGCCTCATTACTGTTTGAAGCTGTTTGAATATGTGTTTTCTAATTAAAGTAAAAAATGGTCCCCGAAACATATCAGTGTTCCAACATTTGCTTTCTGGGGGACGAGGAAGCAGGTTGGAAGCTCGCAGCTGGATTGAACGTGCCTGGGAGGGGGCCTGGCAGCAGCGGGGGCCTCCGGAGGAACCCCAGATCTGTTTGCCCACCCTCATCCCCCAGGCAATGCCAGGGAGGTCCCCCTATTTTCTCTGTGGACACAGAGGAGAACCATAGCAGGTCACCGCTGCCAGGGGGACGTGGAGGTGGGGAGAGGATGGGGCACCAGGTTGGGGGCCACCGTGGGATAGAAGAGATCACTTAAGGCAAATGAAAGTTTGCTTTTTAAAACATTATCATCTGAGGATGCATCTATTGATTTTAGAGAGAGAGAGAGAGAGAAAGCTATCGATCGGTTGCCCCCCCACATGCCCTGACCAGGTATCGAACCCACAAACTTTTGTTGCATGGGATGACGCTCCAACCAACAGAGCCATACCAGCCCAGGCAAGAGTGTGCTTTTTTAGGAGAAGGAAAACATACTGACCTCTTTTTTTAAAAAATGATTTTATCTATTTACTTTTAGAGAGGGGAAAGGAGGGGGAAAGACAGGGAGAGAAACATTAGTGTGTGGTTGACTCTCTCATACCCCCTACTGAGGACCTGGCCTGCAACCCAGGCATGTGCCCTCACTGGGAATTGAACCAGCGACCCTTTGGTTCACAGGCTGGTGCTCAATCCACTGAGCCACACCAGCCAGGGCCATACTGATCTCTTGAGGCTCCTTTGTAGAACCCAGTGAATACCGAATTAATAAGTAAACAACAGTTGAGGCTGGAAATAAAATCCAGCATCAGGCAGGGTGGACACACATGGGCAGTCATGGTGCAAACAGTCCCTCCCTGTCTCTTCAGCTGGCCTTGCAGCCATTCCCTCATGCACTCATTCACAGAGCTCCTGAGGTGGGGGGAGGGGGCGGAGCCTGCCCATCGCCCCAGCGGGTGCAGAGGTGCGGAGGACAGGCAGCCCCTGCCCTCAGGGGGCTCACGGTCTGGGGCCGGAGTAGATTCTGAAGACGCAAGCATGGAAATAAACACGATTACCAATGACAAGGGTCATGAAGGCCAAGAGCCCAGTCAGCTCCCCTCCCAGTGAAGCGCTCCCAGCTGCCCTCTGGCCATGGAGACGCCCCCTGCAGCCAGCGCTGGACTTGGCTCTGGTCCCTGGCCTTTACTAAGTAACCCCCACCCCCACTAAGCCTTCAAAGGGAGGTCACAGAAACCCTTCCCCTTCTCTGCCCTTTTTCCTCCAGAGAGTTTAATCGGAATGGGCAAAGATCTTATGAGGTCGGGGTCTCTGCCAGACCCCTGCTGAGCATGGAGGATTCAGCCCTTAACATGCACACCCGGTTCCTTCCCTTAAAGAGTTTGCCCCTCACCTCTGAGCCAGGTACTGTGCAGCACACGATGAGCCCCTGCCTTGGGTGGGTGCCTGGTGGTGATTTTCTGCATCGGAGTCCCGCAGGCCTGGGGGTTCCTCCAGGTGGGCCCTCACTGCCTCCGTTGTGGTCCCCGCAGCACATTGGAGCACAGGGACAGACTTGGAGCTGGGGCTCCCGTTCGACATGTTCTGCCTCCCCCCGGGGTCTCATCACCGGCTCTACACTGTAGTGACTCTGTCACTAGCCTCAGCCACATGTGGGACCAAAGTCCACGCTCCCTTGGCCACGGCAAAGAGCAGTGGCTGAAAAGCCCATCCAGGGACACTTCCCAGCCACACCCCCGCGCTCTCACCTCCACCCCGTGCCCTGAGCAAGACTGTGTGACTAGTGTCTTTCTGTGACCAGGTTTCGACAATAGAAGGTGAGTGGAAGGGACACATGTTGCTTTCAGGCCTAGACTCGTCCTCCTTTCATCAGCTGCCCGGAGGTGACCACAGGCGGTCGGGGAGGGTGGAGCCACAGCCAGGGCCCTGAGTCACTGTGTGGAGGGACGCTGTCTGCCCCTCTGGGACCCTGGCTTTAACCTGTTACGTTAAGCATGAAAGAACCACTATTGTGTTGGAGTCTTCACACATATTTAGGGTTACTGTTGGGTGCCTGTTACCCACAAACTGTGTACCAGTGTGAGACCCCCATTTCCAGGCCCCTGCCAGGCTGTGCTTTCTCGGCGACCTGCTCCCCTCCCCGAGCCTTTGCTCATGGGTAAGAACTGCGCCCTGTGGCCTCAGTCAGAGCAGCTCTCGGAAATCACTGCGGTCTGCTTGTTTGTTCTGTTTTTAAACTTTATATTGTAAAAATATATGAGAGGAGACCTCTCAAAAACCCGAAATTTATTTATAAAAAAATTGTGCATTTGTTCTTATACATTTAAACCTCAGTCACCTTCAAAGTACTCTCCATTTGATGCAATACATCTATCAAGATGTTTTTTTCCCACTGCTTAAAACAGCTTCTGAACTTGTTGGTTTTGATGCCTTTTAGTGCTTCTGCCTCTTTGTGTTTCACCTCTTCCACATCAGGAGAACGTTTCCTTTTGAGGACTTCTTTCATCCGGGAAACAAAAAAATGTGGTTTGGGGCAAGATCAGGTGAATAGGGAGAGTGGGGCACAGGGGTCAGGCCGTTTTTGGTCAAAAACTGCTGAACACTCAGCACGGTGTGGGCAGGTGCACTTGTCAATCACCATCATGAAATGGGCAAAGGTGTTCAAAGTCTTCAAACAAAATTCACTGAAGCTGAACACAGCCTCTCACAACAACGCCAGCTGGTACGCAGATACAGATGGGTTCCTACAGCACTCACCTAGTGGGGGGAGCCTGCACTACAAGGGGCTTGTCCTCCAGAAGATAATTCCAGTTTTTTTGGGGGTCCCCCCTTATATGTGGAAAAGTAGAGAAAATAGTATAATGGACATATATTATATGTATATTATAATAGTATGACGGACACCCTTATACCTATCTCCTAGATTTAACCACTGTTTATATCCATCATATTTGCTTCACCTGTTTTTCCTGAAGTAGTTAAAAATGAATTACAGAGATTGCATTTCACCCATAACTATTTCAAGATCTGCCTCTAAAAATAAGGTAATATTCATACATAATCATAATGGCATTGAATCAGAGTTCTGCATAGAAGCAGGACCAACAGGAGGTATGAGGATATACAGAAAAAGACTTATTATACGGAATTGGGTCATGCAACGTGGGGGCTCAGGAGTCCCAAGGTTTGCAGTGGGCAAGCTCGAGACCCAGGAGGAGCCGATGTTTCAGTCCAGTGGCCCAGCTCAAGCAGCCAGGCAGGGGGAGTGGTCTCTTACCAGTGGGAGGGTCAGCCTATTTGTTCTATGGAGGCCTTCACTGATCAGACGAGGCCCACCCACACAAGAGAGGGCAATCTGCTTTACTCAGTCTACCTATTCAAATGTTAACCTCCCCTAAAAAAACCTCAGAGACACACTCAGAATAATATTTGACCAAATGTTGGAGCACCCTGCGACCAATCAAATTGACACATAAAATTAGCCATCACAGCCATTATTGTACCTAACAAAGCTGGCAGTTCCCTGACACCCTCTGATACCCTGTCTGTGTTCAGGTTTCCCCAAGCACGCCTTATGGAGGAGTCTCTTCACACTAGCCTCCAATCTGAGACCGAGCACTGCATCTGGCTTATGCCTGTGACCTTTCGAGAGTCCAGCAGGCTTGTGGGGGAGGAGATGTTCGGACGTGGAGTTTGGCTGTGGATCTGAGAGGATAATTATTCATTACTGAGAACAAGCACAAGTGAGACATCGTAACACTCAGGGTTCCGTCCTCGGTAATATACGGGCCCCACTCATGGATCGCTTATGTCTCCCAGTGCTTTACAGCATTAATTGAACACACCCGGGTGCCCCAGGGTTACCTCCAGCAGAGCATGAAGAGCTGAGCTGCCCACGCAAGGTCACCAAGCAGGTCTGGGCCTGCGTGTGGGCCTCTGCACCAAGAACAGAGTCAGACTTTTCTCCAAGGGCAGAAGCCAAGGCCAGCAGAGAGGGTCTGGGCACCAGCCGGCCCTGGGCTAGAATTCTCCAGCCCAGGGCAGATGTAGCCTCCTTTCCTGTAGGGGGACCGGGCAGGACAGCAGGAGAGGGCACCCAGGGGCAAACATACGTTCCCACTAGGTCACGGGCAGGACACCAATCAGATCACATTTTGTTTATTTTATTTATTTGTAATCCTTACCTGAGGATGCGTTCATTGATTTTAGAGAGAGAGGAAGGGAGAGAGAAACATTGATGTGAGAGAAAAACATCAGTTGGTTGCCTCCCATACGCACCCCGACTGGGAATTGAACCTGCAACCTAGGTATGTGCCCTGACCAGGAATCAAACCTGTGATCTTTTGGTATATGGGACACTTCAACCAACTGAGCCACCCCGCCAGGGCCAGATCACATTTTAAATACCTTAAGGAAGTTTGCTCAAACTCCAGGTGAATGCTTTCCCAAAGTAAAATATCTTTTTTTAAAAAAAATATATTTTATGGCTTATGCTATTACAATTGTCTCATTTCCTTCCTTTATGTCCCTCTGCCCTGTACACCCCTCCCATCCATATTCCTCCTCCCTTAGTTCATGTCCATGGGTCGCATATATAAGTTCTTTGGCTTCTCCATTTCCTATACAATTCTTAACCTCCCCCTGTCTATCTTCTACCTACAATTTATGCTACTTATTCCCTGTACCTTTTCCCCCATTTCCATCCTCCTCTTCCCTGCTGATAACCCTCCATGTGATCTCCATTTCTGTGATTCTGTTCCTGTTCTAGTTGTTTGCTTAGTTCACTTTTGTTTTTGTTTTTTTTTAGATTTGGTTGTTGATAGTTGTGAGTTTGTTGTCATTTTACTGTTCATAGTTTTTTGATCTTCTTCTTTTCCTTAGATAAGTTCCTTTAACATTTCATATAATAAAGGCTTGGTGATGATGAATTCCTTTAACTTGACGTTTTCTGGGAAGCACTTTACCTGCCCTTCCATTCTAAATGAAAGCTTTGCTGGGTAGAATAATCTTGGATGTAGGTCCTTGCCTTTCATGACTTTGAATACTTCTTTCAAGCCCCTTCTTGCCTGTAAGGTCTCTTTTGAGAAATCAACTGACAGTCTTATGGGAATTCCTTTGTAGGTAACTGTCTCCTTTTCTCTTGCTGCTTTTAAGGTTCTCTCCTTATCTTTAACCTTGGGTAATGTAATTATGATATGCCATGGTGTGTGCTTCCTTGGGTCCAACTTCTTTGGGATTCTCTGAGCTTCCTGGACTTCCTGGAAGTCTATTTCCTTTGCCAGACTGGGGAAGTTCTCCTTCATTACTTTTTCAAATAAGTTTTCAATTTCTAGCTCTTTCTCTTGTCCTTCTGGCACCCCTATGATTCGGCTGTTGAAATGTTTAAAGTTGTCCCTGAGGTTCTGAAGCCTCTCCTCATTTCTTTGAATTCTTTTTTTTTAAACTATATTTTATTGATTATGCTGTTACAGTTGCCCCACTTCCCCCCTCCTTTCCCCCCCTCCCCCTTACCCCCCTTTCCCCTCCCTTTAGTTTTGTCCATAGGTCATACACATAAGTCCTTCTGCTCCTGTACTTCCTATACTATTCTAATCTCCCCTTGTCTGTTGTCTACCTCCCATTTATGCTACTTGTTCTGGGCCCCATTCCCACCCTCTCGCCCTACCACTCCCCTGTTGATATTCCTCCATACCTCATATAACTCCCTTCAACATTTCATACAATAAAGGCTGGGTGGTGATGAACTTCTTGAACTTGACCTTATCTGCAAAGCACTTTCTCTGCCCTTCCATTCTAAATGAAATCTTCGCTGGATAGAGTATTCTTGGATGTAGGTCCTTGCCTTTCATGACTTGGAA
>PVJI01022758.1:0-24736 GCA_004026765.1 Micronycteris hirsuta
ATTAGTTTCACAACAAAATTTATAAGTGGCCTAGTGATCTGTATCTTAAATAAGGATTTATATTGTAGGAGACAGCTGGTTTCCTAAGCTGGACGCAGCTGGTACTGGCTGTCAGTCCAGATAGAAGAGTGTGCTGATGCTTCACCCAGCATCTGGGACCCAAATCTTTCCACACCTTACATACATACCCCCACCCAAATAAAACAATGTTACCATCACTATTTAAATGACACTTAGAGAAGTATGCAACTTTTGGGGGAGTGGAATCTAGTTAAATCTGTTTAAGCTCCACAAGAGGTGACAGAAGTGAAAATGCATGACATTAAAGAAACAGCTGAAAAATAATTTAAAGATAGTAGTTATAAAGGGAGTGGAGAGGGAGGCTTACAGTTTGGGATTTCCCATAATACACTGTTTTTAAGGAAAGTATAAATTAAAATTTTTTTTCCTGGCTTAAAGAAAAATGTACTGTAATTAATCATAGTCATTTAAACAGCAAAAAGTTGCTTTAAGTTTCTAGTATGATGAACTCCTCAAGGCCTTTCACATTATGTCAAGTGCTTTGGGTGCTCACATGTACCATTACTGAGTCTCATGAAGTATCTTGAAATTCTGCATTGCATAATGTTAGCTTGAATGCAAACTAATGTGACTATGCATTCAACATAACGTAACTAACTTCACATTAAGCAGGTAAACATTATTCTTTAAAAGTATTTCATTGTCACAACAAGGACAATTACTGCACATGCTGGATGATAATACTTATGAGGTATCCAGCATAGTCAATCTCATAGGAACAGAAAATACAATGGTGGTTTCCAGGGGTTATGGGGAGGGATATATGGGGAGTTGTTAGTACAAAAGTATAGAGTTTCAGTTTTGCAAGATAGAAAAATTCTGGAGATTGCACAACAATATGAATATACATAATAAAACTGAACTTCAAAATGGTTAAAATGGTAAATTTCATGTTGCATGTATTTTTCCACAATTTAAAGAAATGTAAAGTATATTATTATAAAATAGACAGAAGATACCAAATATTGGTGAAGACATTAAGGGGCTGGAAACTGTTGGGAGAGTAGTTGGTGCCATTACTTTGGGAAACTGCTGGGCAGTTTCTAAGCTGAACGTATGCACAGACCCAACAATTCCATAAACATGCAACAGAAACTGGTATATATATTCATCAAAACACGTGTAATTGCCCCAAGTTAGAAACAATCTACATGTCCATTGTCAGTAGAATGAATGATTACATTGTGTTCACTCCAGGAATGAGAATGAATATACCACAGCCACAGTAACACCATGAATGAACCTCTCAAATATAAAGCCAAATGAAAGAATTCACACAAAAGAATAAACATTTGATTCCACTCTTCATGAATCCATCTGTCATACTAATCTATGGTATTACAAATCAGGATAGTAGCTATCTTCGGCGGGGAGTAATGACCAGCAAGTGTCACCAGGAGAAACTTTTGGGGATTGAAAATCTATTACTTGATCTGAGTGAGGGACACCTGAGTATGCTCACCTTGTGATTTGGGCATGTTTCTGCATGAATTATTGTTATAACTTGATAAAATTTATTTTCATGATTGACCTAACTCTGTGCTCCTGAAATCTGACAAATACTTAAGTTGTAGGTTCCTACTCCTTTAGTTAGGCTCCTGAATATTAAGTTGGGGTAGTTTTGAACAGCAATCTGCCACACTGGCCTTACAGACGTCCTGCTTATGGGATATATCATGGGTATCCACCAGAATGCTGATGCTGTCCTCTGTTACCCTAAAGTAGACAGCTTCTGCTTGCTGCTCCTTCCCTTCCCTTAAGTGTTGGGTTTGGGAGGAGGAGGAGAGGAAGACGACCTACACAGCTGGTGCTCTGTGAGTTTCTGCCACGATCGCCCCAGACTGGGGGAAGAACGAGAACTAGAGAGTGAAGGAGCTGCCCATCCCTTGCTATATCATGGAAACTGAGTTCCTATTAATACTACTTCGGTAAGAGGAGTTATAAAAAGTGAATACGAGGATGGAAGAATCACCCTCCAGTACTGACTCTCTACTGAAGTATGTGTTTCTTGGCATCTAAAACAAATAAAAATCATATACTTCAAGGGTTTCTAGTACAAATAGGATTGGCATATCTCTCCATAACACACAGAAAGAAACCCCATAACATAATAGTGTTTCAAGACAGTGCTGTTTATTACTTTGTAATAATAATTGCCACTGTGTAACAGGCAATTTTTCTTGTATTTTTTACTTTCAGTTATTTATCAACCAGGCCGAGAAATCTTCCTTATTTCCTGATGGTTCTCAAGAGTGCCCTGAATTGCTTTAACAGTATCTACTTCACATTCTCTATCTAATTTGACTAAGAAGTTTCAATTACCTTGTTAATGTCTCAAGAGTGTTAGGCATGGCCATTAAACAGAAGCCCGCAATGCCTACCATAATACTTAGGAAGGCAGCCAAGAGTCATGGGGGTCAATAGATCAGTTAAGTCCTCACTAGACAGTGAACAGCAGAAACAGCAGCACCCTGCAGAGCCCCAGAATGGGCTCTAGCTCATTAGGGCCTGACGCTTCCAGGGGTCTTCACTGACCCCATGGGGAAGAAAGGAAAGGAGTCTGGAAAGGGAATGGTTGCGAAGGCAGAGGCTGTGGAAGATGCTCAGAAACACAGTCAGTTTGTCAACAGATTTTGACCACAGAAAATAGACCAGTGAGTGTTTCACATTTTTTCCTGATGATGGTATTTTTTTTTCTTTTGAAGACATATAAAAAGAGCTCTGTAAAGGCAACATATCAAAAAGACTCCTTCCAGAAAATGTCAAATGTCATGCAGTCTAAACTGATGGATCATGAATTTCAGGTTGGTAACAATTTACATATAAGCCGTAAATTAAATGTGAAAAGTGTAAATACCAAGGTTACCCACTACAAAATAAATCTTATATAAGGAGCAGCGGGAACTGTACTTTCCTTGTCCCTGTTGCCAAAATACACAGGCTGGATTACGTATCCCAAGATTTAGTCATGAAAATGGGATTTCCTTCATGAAAGACTAGGCAATAAAGTATGAGAGCAACTTGAACTTTTTTTTCTTTCCAAGCCACAAATGAAAACACAAAGAAAACCAAGAGCCACCTGGAATTAAGAAAACATCTTTAAAAGCAGTGCTATACAAGAACTCAAAGTTATAGATGAAATAAAGTGAAGAACTGTTTTAACTTTTAAATCATAGACCTTATGAGCAAATTTTCCTATTGCATTGAGTATATTAACCAAGTAATACAACTCTGATTTATGTTCAATTCTTTAGACATAGTTCAGTCATGATGCATCTCAGAATGTGTATTAGTTATAAATATAAAGATGACTGAATTCTCTTCTGGTTCTTGAGTATATAATTGCTATAAAGTTAACTTCCTTAGAGGATTAAAAACAAAACTTTTGACACTCAACAGGAAGACAAAGTTATGGGGCATTGCAAATATTCTCTGAATTACTCTAGAAAGGGAGATAATTTTTTGTTCCCTTTAAAGGTTGAATAAGGTGAAAGCAAATGGTAAGAATATACATTTTTTGTTGTTTTTGGTAACAAAGTAAACTAGACATATATTTGTTTGAAGACCTGTTTTTCTAGGCTCCTTCAAAAGTAAAAAATTCTATTATGCTTGTTAGTTTAGTTTGTTCATTAGACACATAGATGGAGAGCAGGATGCAGCTCTTGCTGGGGGCAGGTTAGGGGCTGAGGGACTGAGCAAAAGGAAAAAGGACTCTTGGGCATGGGCCACAGTGTGGTGATTTGCAGCGGCGAGGGAGGTATAAGGTGGGTAAATGATAATGAGAAAAATACAATTAGATTTAAAAAAATAAATAATAAGTTAATTAATTAAAAAATAAAAGTAAAAAACTACTAAGCAGAGATATGTCAATTAGGGAAATCTAAAAGATAGCCTTCAAGAACTTTCCTGTAAAATGAAGCAATCCAGAAAGAACCTAAAGACATGCAGATCAAGAAAAATCTGTGATATTTTCATGTTAGGAAGATGCTAGAAAATATTTAATAGGCATAGATTTGACATATCTCTTACTGATATAATAATGATGGAAGTCTCAAATAGGGGAAAAAAAGACTACTTTAAATAACTACACCTTCAAGGCCAGTAGGAAACTCAGTAAGTAAAAGAATATATAAGTCAATGAATTTCTCATTATATAGGCCTTTTGAACCACATTTTAAATAAAGTCTAGTTGCCTTTCTAATTCTACTATATACTAATAAAATTGCAATAACATATCTAAAATCTTCTATGAAATAATTATATGGCAATTGCTTGTAACACTGAGCCAAAAATCAGTCCTCAGGTGTTAAAACATATTGATCATCTTATTTATTAAGTGCAACAAATGCTTTCTTTCAGCACAGATCATTACAAATGAGATAAATATACCTTTTTCTGTAAAGCAATTCTCTGTGTTGCTGCCATTAATGTGTATGGTATGTATGGTGTGTAGGTGTGTGCGTGTTTCCAGCTAACTGGGTTTGGCTGCCTCTTGTGCAAAATGGCTACAACAAAAAAATGAAATTAGAATTTGTAAATTCCACACTAGTACTAAAAATTCTGCAGTTAAGCTGTGATCCTTGGATAATTAATTCCCAAGCAACAGCTTTTATTCAGTTACTGCCTTCTTCCGTGTTCCTCAAGAGTTGGCCTTCTGTTTCCAATAAAGAACACCTAAGCAACACCGTGGTCTTGCTCACATGGCATTCAGAAAGGACCACATTCAGCCAAGGATCACTGACAACTGAAAAGAAAGAAAGCACAGTATATTGCTATTGCAAAGCAGGGTGGAGAGTGGTCCAAATCACAGTGTCAAGGGCATACGGACTTAGGCCAGAGGCAGGCTGGCATTCGCTCTGGGAGTCAACTGCGTGTCACTGAAGTTTCTGCACAGCTAGCAGTACTATGCATGAACTACCCTGTGGGTGTTGCTGTCTGCTACACGCTGTGTTTATGTATTTATGTTGCCTACAAGACACCCACTTTAGATTGAAAGACATACAAACTGAAAGTAAAGGGATGGAAAAAGATATTCCATGCAAATAGAAACAAAAAAAGCTGGGGTAGCAATACTTGTATCAGAGAAAATAGACTTTAAAACAAAGGCGATAAGAAGACACAAAGGACACTTCGTAATGATAAAGGGAGCAACGCAAAAGAGAATCTAATTCTTATAAATATTTATGCACCCAACACAAAAGCACCTAAATATATAAAGAAAACATTGATAAACATGCAGGGAGAGACTGACAGTAACATAGTCATAGTCAGGGACTTTAACACCCCATTGACATCAACTGATAGATTATCCAGACAGAAAATCAACAAGGGAACAGTGGCCTTAAGTGACACATAAGACTAGATAGATTTATTTATTTTTATTTTTTTCATAGATAGTATCTTTATAACATATGCAATAACACTAAAATGCAGACATGTTTAGAAAGGCCATTTCTTCTACTGTTCTTCTTCTTTTTTAGAATCCACTAACTTGTACCCAATGAATTACCATCTGGTAATTTGCTTCTCAATTTTTGGATCACTGATACTTGCATCAGATTTACTTAGAGTATGTAGCAGATGGTTCAGACCAGCTGCCTCTTCTGCAAGCAGATACTGCCATGAAAGTGTGAGGGAAGGAGTGACTTTCATGAAGCAGTGGCCCTTTTTCTGCTACTTTCCCTATTTCTGCTGCATGTAGGGTTAAGGTTATGGTCAGATTTCCTGGGACAACAATAAGTGTTCCCTGTGCTTCTTCCATAGCTTTCAGGTGCCACCAGGAGAGGGGAATGCCATCTATTTTCCTGGCATATTTTGGCGGCATAATGGCCCAATCAGGACAGGCAAAGAAGCTCCCTTGATGACCAAGTTCCATGATGTTATTTGGGGATTTATTCCTGGAAGTCACACCTGGAGCCAGGCACACAAATTCTCCCCAACAATTGTGTGGATATCCGATTGCCTGCTTTAAAACTCTTTCCTCTAAAACTAAGTAGATTGGTTTTGTCATCTGCAACCTAATGGACACAGAATGCTTATTGTTACCCCAGGAATCTTTATCTTAAACTGCCTTCCAAGGATATTTGGTGCACAGTGAAATTTGAGAACCCCTACTTGGTCAAAGATGTTGAAGGGTAAATCTGTAAGGGGATCACCACTGTGAAACAGTAAGGCAGGCAATGAGCTTCAGTTTGACCCCTACAGATAGATTTAATGGATATATTCAGAACATTTCACCCAAAGCAGCAGAATATTCATTATTTCCAAGTATACAGGGAACATTTTCTAGGCTAAACACAGGCTAAGCCACAAAACAAGTCTCAATAAATTTAAGAAGATTGAAATCATGTCAAGTATCTTTTCTGATCACAATCCTATGTACGTAGAAATCTATTACAAGAAAAAAGAAAAATACAACACATGGAAGCTAAATAACATGTTGTTAAACAAAGAATGGGTCAACAATGAGATCAAGGAAGAAATCAAAAGATACCTACAGACAAATGAAAATGAAAACACAATGAACCAAAAGCTATGGGACATAGCAAAACCATTTCTAAGTGGGAAAAAACATAGCAATAGAGGCCTACCTCAAGAAACAAAAAAAAATCTCAAACAATCTAACTAACCTTACACCTAAAGAAACGAGAAAAAGAACAACAAACAAAGCCCAAAGAGATTAGAAAGAAGAAAATAATAAACATCAGAATAGAAATAAACAAAATAGAGATTAAAAAAATACAGAAATGAGTAAAATCAAGAACTGGTTCTTTGAAAAGATAAATAAAACTGATAAACCTTTAATCAGGCTCATCAAGAAAAAGAGTAGACTCAAATAAATAAAATAAGAAATGAAAGAAGAGAAGTGACAACTGACACCAAAGATATACCAATGATTGTAAGAAAATATGACAAACAGGTAACAGGCACACTGAGACAAAAAAAAAAAAAATGCCCGGCTGGTGTAGCTCAGTGGATTGAGTGCGGGCTAGGAACCAGAGGGTTCCGGTTTGATTCCCAGTTGGGGCACATGCCTGGGTTGCGGGCCAGGTCCCCGGTGAGGGCCGTGTGAGAGGCAACCATACATTGCTCTTTCTCCCTCCCTTCTCCTCTCTCTGAAAATAAATAAATAAAATCTTAAAAAAAAAAAAAAGACCCGAGTCAAAGAATAGTTCAAAGGTCCAGAAAAAATACAACTAAGTGATCAACTAAGTGATGAGGAGATAGCCAACCTATCAGATGCACAGTTCAAAACACTGGTTATCAGGATGCTCCAGGAACTCACTGGGTACCTCAACAGCATAAAAAAGACCCAGGTAGCAATGAAGTTTGCATTATGTGAAATAAAGAAAAATCTACAGGGAACCAACAGTAATGGGAAGGAAACCAGGACTCAAATCATCGATTTGCAACAAAAGGAAGAAATAAACATCCAACCAGAAAAGAATGAAGAAACAAGAATTCAAAAAACTGAGGAGAGGTTTAGGAACCTCCATGACATCTTTAAAGGTTCCAACATCTGAATCATAGGGGTGCCAGAAGGAGAAGAGGAAGAGCAAGAAATTGAAAACTTATTTGAAAAAATAATGGAGAACTTTTCCAATCTGGCAAAGGAAATAGACTTTCAGGAGGTCTAGAAAGCTAAGAAAGTCCCAAAGAAGTTGGACCCAAAGAGGAACGCACCAAGGCACATCATAATTACATTACCCAAGATTAAAGATAAGGAGAGACTCTTAAGAGCAGCAAGAGGGAAGGAAAGAGTTACCTACAAAGGAGTTCCCATAAAGCTATCAACTGATTTCTCAGAAGAAACCTTGCAGGCAGAGGGGGCTGGAAAGAAGTACTCAAAGTCATGAAAGGCAAGGACCTACATCTAAGATGACTCTATCCAGCAAAGCTATCATTTACAATGGAAGGGCAGATAAAGTGCTTCCCAGATAAGGTCAAGTTCAAGGAGTTCATCATCACCCAGCCCTTATGATATGAAATGTTAAAGGGACTTATCTAAGAAAAAGAAGATAAAAAATATGAACAGTAAAATGACAACAAACTAACACCTGTTAACAACCTCACTTAAAAAAAAACAAACAAAAACAAACTAAGCAAACAACTAGAACAGGAACAGAATCACGGAAATGGAGATCACATGAGGGTTATCAGTGGGGGAGTGGGTGGGGGATTGGGAGGGGAAAGAAGGGGAAAAGGTACAGAAAATAAGTAGCATAAATGGTAGGTAGAAAATAGACAGGGGGAGGTGAAGAACAGTATAGGAAATGTAGAAGCCAAAGAACTTATATGTACGACCCATGGACATGAAATAAAGGGGGGAACATAGGTGGGAGGGTGTGTGTAGGGTGGAGGGGAATAAAGGGGGGGAAATGGGATGACTGTAATAGCACAATCAATTAAAAAAATATGACAAACAATTATATGCCAACAAATTGAACAACCTGGAAGAAACAGATAAATTCCTAGAAACACACAATCTTCCAAGATTGAATCAAAAAGAGAAAATATGAAAAGACTGATAGCTCCTAACAAAATCAAATCACTAAACAAAAAGCTCCCAACAAACAAAAGTCCTTGACCAGTTGCCTTCTGAAGTAAGTTTTACCAAAGAGGAATTAATATCCTTCTCAGACTATTAAAAAAAAATTGCAAGGAAGGCTTCCTGTGATTTTTGGAATTGAAAGGGTAGGCTTTCAAACTCATTTAATGAGGCCAGCAATAATACCCTGACCAAAACCAGACAAAAGTATTACCAAAAAAAAAAAAAAAAAAAAAAAAAAAAAAAAAAAAAAAAAAAAAAAAAAAAAAAAAAAAAAAAAAAAAAAAAAAAAAAAAAAATATATATATATATATATATATAGGCCAGTATCCCAAGTGAACATCCTCAACAAAATATTAGTAAAACTGATTGAAGTGTGATTTATTCCTGGGATGCAAGGTTGGTTCAATATCTACAAATCAATTAATGTGATATACCACATAAACAAAATGAAGGATAAAAGTCATATAATCATATAAATAGATTAAGAAAAAAAGCACTTGACAAAATCCAGCATCCATTTATGATATAAAGTCTCACCAGAGTGGGGATAGAGTGAACATACCTCAACATAATAAAGACCATTTAAGGAAAACCCACAGCTAACAATCACATTCAACAATGAAAAGCTGAAAGCTTTTTCTTTGGGATGAGGAGCAAAACAATGATGTCCACAGTTATTAATTTTATTCAACATAGTATTGGGGTTCCTACCCACGGTAATCAGACAAAAAGAAATAAAAGCCATCTGAATTGGAAAGGAAGAAGTAAACTATCATAATTTTCAGATGTATGATAATATATAGAAAACACTAAAGAAGCCACAAAAACCCAATTAAAACTAACAATTGAATTCAGTAAAGTAGCAGGATACAAACTAATATTCAGAAATTGATTACATTTGTATATACCAATAATGAACCACCAGAAAGAGAAATTAAGAAAACCATCCATTGATGATTATATCAGAAAGAACAAAATACCAGGAAATAAATGTAACCAAGGAGGTAAAAGACCTATATTTGGAAAACTATAAGACACTGAAGAAAGAAAGTGAAGAATATACAAATAAATGGAAGGATATATGTTCATTGATAGGAAGAATTAACATCATTAAAATGCCCATACTACCAAAAGAATCTGCAGATTCAATGCGATCCCTATCAAATTACCAGTGGCATTTTTCACAGAACTAGAAATAATAACCCACAAAATACTGCAAAGAGACAAAACAATCTGGAGAAGGAACAAAGTTGGAGGTATCAAACTATACTACAAGGCTATAGTAATCAAAACAATATGGTATTGACATAAAACAGACACAAAGACCAATGGCACAGAAGGGAGAATCCACCTCTATGGTTAATTAATCTATGACAGCAGAGGCAAGAATATGTAATGGGGTAAAGATAGCCTCTCTAATAAATGGTGTTGGAGAAACTAGACAGACACATGCCAAAAAAAAAGTAAACCACTTTCTTACAATATATACAAGAATAAACTCAAGATGGCTTAAAGACTTAAATGTAAGACCTGAAGTCATAAAAGTTGTAGAAAAAAGCAGAGGCAGTAAACACTTTGGCATTGTTCTTAATAATTTTTTTTTTTTTGGATAGGTCTCCTCAGGCAAGGGAAACAAAAGGAAAAAAAAATAAACAAATAGTACTACATCAAACTAAAAGAGTTTTTGCACAGTGAAGAAAACCATTAACAGAATGAAAAGATACCCTACTGAATGGAAGAAGATATTTCCCAGTTCCACATCCAATAATGCATTAATACTCAAAATATATAAGGAACTCATACAAGTTAACACACACACACACGACCTGATTAAACAATGGGTAGATGATCTGAAGGGATACTTCTCCAAAGAGGACATACAGATGGCCCACACAGATGTATGAAAAGATGCTCAACATCACTAATCATCAGGGAAATGTAAATTAAAAACACAATGAGACATCACCTCACACCTGGCAGAATGACTATCATCAATGCATCAACAAACAATTTCTGGCAAGTAGGTAAAGAAAAGGGAACCGTTATGTACTGTTGGTGGGACTGCAAATTGATGCAGCCACTGTGGAAAACAGTATGGAGTTTCCTTAAAAATTTAAAAACTGAACAACCATATGACCCAGCAATTCCACTTCTGGGTATTTATCTGAAGAAATCCAAAACACTAATTTGACAAGATATATGCATCTCTATGTTAACTGCAGCATTCTTTTACAATAGCCAAGAAATGGAAGCAACCCAACTGTCCATTGAGAGATGAATAGATGAAGAAGATGTGGTGCATATACAACAGCATAGTACTCAGCTACTAAAAAAAAAAAATGAAGTCTTGTCATTTGTGTCAATACGGATAGATCTAGAGAGTATTATGCTGAGTGAAACACCATACTTCCCAGGTATAATATGCACCCATGTTTTTGGCCCAAACTTTCAGGAAAAAAATCTTTCATTTTAATTTTTTAATTCAATTATTTATTTATTTGTATTTAGATATTTGTTTTTTTGTATTAAAAAGGGTATTATTTTGCATATGGCTATATCATTGTTTTCTAGAGTTACACTTTTAACACATAAGCATAAATAAGAGTTAAAAACACTTATGCAAGTCAGACAAAGACAAATACCATATTATTTCACTTACATGTAGTATCATAGGGAATCACAGCATAGGGAATATCACCAATAATATTGTAATAACTATGTATGGTGTCAGATGGTTACAATTTAATGGTGTGATCAGTTCAAAAGTTATATAAATGTCTAATCAATATGTGCACCTGAAACTAATATAATATTGTATGCCAACTTTAATTGAAAAAAATAATAAAAATTTAAAAAACATTAGAATTCCTCCATTCCAATAAGATTTCCAAATAGCAATGCTCACACAAGCTATGCTTTTCTTTTACTAACTGAGAAGTTAAAATATGAAGGTAATTTGAAGCAAAGAGGTTTTCCTCAACTGATTTTTTTAGATGAGTCAACAATTTATTATTTATGGTTAACTTTCCATAGCCTTCTATCTCCACCTCAACATTAATATGGCACTTTTCTGCAATAACATCATGTCATTTTTCTCCTGGAATTTTCTGAGTATTGCTGCTTCAGCCAACTATCAGTTAAAGAACATGACACCACAAAAAGCTTGGATGAATCCAATGGTGACTTTTTCCTAACCCAAAGCTGCTTAATTCTTAGATCTTTTTTTTTCAGACCTAACCATCTCTAAGTGTAAATTTAACTTAAACTCAGGTTAATGCTTTGATATGTAACTCAGGTTTGCTTTAGTCACTTGGACTCAACAGCTTTCTCATAAGTTAACCCATTGGCCAGGGACTGAGAGCATGTTTCTAGGTGACTCTACAGAAAGAAATGGGATCCTCAGTTTCAAGACACAGGGGAAGCCAGCCAACAGGTGACAAACAATCAAAAGAGGTTTTCTTCATTCTGTAAGGTCAGTGGCAACAGCTTGGCTTTCCCTGGCTTTCCAGACCAGCAGGACTGGAGGGTTTAGTCTGAATCAGATTAAGAGCAGCATAACAGAGCTTTAAACATTGTAAAAGGAGCCTGTGAAAGGTTAGAGGTTCCAGTCATATACCTCTTACATAACTCAAAGGACTCCAGGTCTTTGAGCCACAGACAATGACAAGCATTGCAGGGGTCACTTGCACTTTTCCAAATTGGAGGTGCCTCTTGGGAAGTAAATGTCAGCTCCAGTTTGTATTCAGATTCACAGGTCTTCTACAGAAGGCACAGAGGCAATGGAGGGCTAACAATGAACTTCCAAATAACAGTGCTGTTGACACACGACTTAGTTCCGGAAGCTCCTGTCAACCTGCCGAATTGGTGGCTTTTCAGAAAAGGGCTAAGAAGAACAATGCCTGCTTTTCTTCGAAGGTCACTGTTGGAGAAGTTCTGAATAAATGACTGTTTTAGAGCTTCATAGATGGAAAGCAGGATGACAGCTGGGGGTGGGGAGGTTAGAGGGTAGCGGGATTGAGCAAAAAGGAAAAAGGACTAATGAACATGGACAACAGTGTGGTGATTGCTGGGGGTGAGGGGGTAGAAGGGGACTAAATGGTCACGGGAAAAAAATACAGTAAAGATTAAATAAAAAAATAAAAGTGAAAAAATGTACACAGAAAGAAAAAGAAACAAAAGAGCCTATGTTTCAAATTCTAACAAATTCTAAAGTTTATGTAACAGTCTAAGATGTCAGGAGGACACAAAGAAAGCAAGTTGAATCTGCTTATTCTTATCTGACTTAAGAAGCCATGTTAGTATTTCATTAGGTGTTTTGCCATCAGCTGCAGGGAATGAAAGAAGTCACAGGAGAAGAGAATACCTGTTCTTTTTCCATTTCATTCTAATCTTCTAAAGGTGATATTTAAAATTCAGCCTTGCATGGCTTAGGATTGGTTATAAGAGTTATTCCCAAGTGGTGTTTGGAAAGTTGAGCTAAATTATATTCAGACAAACAAGAAGTGCACATCCAGATTGTTCTGTGGGGGAAGGGGGGAGGTGACAGAGGGAGTCCTAGCACAATAGGGCCAGAGAGCCTTTTCAGAAATTTGGAATCACTATTGAGAAAACGACATTGTACCACTCCTTGTGGTAGGACTTGTGATTCTGGACTCAATTCCAAGAACTGGCAGCTCCCACTTTCCACGAGGCCCCTGCAGACAGAAAAAGGCAGGCCCACAGGGGAAGGAGCCAGTGTGTCTGACCCTCAGACCAGGTTTGACCCACAATCCTCAGCTGCATTCCAGCCCAAGTGGCTGAGATGCCCCTGCAGCCTGGGAATCGATTTTCATTCTCTGCGTAACAGACCTTCATTTATAACTTAAGATGTCCAATTCAGAAATACACTTTGAATTTTTTCCTTAGTGAATGTAGGTATCCAAATTAAAAAAAAACAAAAACAAAAAACAAAAAACTAGGCTTGGATTTATACTTAAAATATTCTAGAATACTTTTGTTCTTGAGGGAATTTGCTAAGTGAAATAAGCCCGGTACGGTATCACTTATACAGGGACTCTTAAAACAAACAAACCGAAGTCAAACTTACAGAAATAGAGTAGAAAAGTGGGTGCCAGGTGCTGGGGAGCAGAGGAAATAGGAAGAGGTTGGGGAAAGTATATAAACTTTCAGCTATAAGATGAATTAGGTCTGAGGATCTAATGTAACACATGATAACTATAGTTGATACCACTGTATTGTATAAATGAAATTTGCTAAGAGAGAACTTAAATGTTCTCACCAAAAAAAAAAAAAAAGATAAATATGTGAGGGTGAGGTGACAGATGTGTTAATTAACTAGATGGGGGGAATCTTTTCATAATGTATACATATATCAAATCAGCATGGTGTACACTTTCAAAATCTTACAATTTTATATGTCAATTATACATCAATAAAGCTGAAACTTTATAAATATTCTAGAATAGTGGATTATAACAAGTTATTAGAGAAAATAATTTGGTCCTGCCAACTTACACCTAAATTGAAAGTTATCTTTCCTATGGATTTATATATTACTTTAGAGGGGGGAAATTAGAGAAAATAAGTAAAGACTGAATTTATTCTTGATTTTCTATAGTGGATTATGTTTTTCTTGTCCGAATATCTTACTGTTTAAAAACCAAACTCCAAAGGGAGTTTCCCTATATACACATCTGAAGACATACATATCTTACATATCACACAGATGCATAAACAAAACACACATACTCCATATACAAAAGCCACAAGGTGCACAGTCAAGCAATGGGAACACATCACCTGCTATCTGGAAGTGGAGGTAAGGGCGTGGAGCTCAGAGGGAACAGGGTAGATGGCAAAAGAAACCCAAGAAAAGACGGGTTGCTTGGTGGGGCAGTGGCAGTGCCCTGGATATCAGTCCAGCCCTCACCACCTGGGAGAATACTAGGCCAGACAGGAAAAGTGACAAGAAGTTCAGGAAAACAACTGCCACTTTCAAAAGGCAGGTTCTGAGGAAACACAGGGTGGTCTGACCTTCTACACCAGGGCACCTCCTGAACTTTTCTACCTGATTATGTGAAGTAACGGTTTTTACAGACTGAATTGTGTTTTCCTCCAAAATTCCTATGTTGAAACCCTATCCTCTAGTGTGGCTGAATTTGGAGTAAGGAAGTAATTAAGGTTCAGTGAGGTCAGAAGGATGAAGCCCTGATTGGCAGGATTAGTACCTTTGTAGGAGGAGATACAAGCTTGCTTTCCTCTGTCCCATATGAGGACACAAAGGGAAGGAAACCATGTGCAAACCAAGAAGAGAGTCCTCACCAGGAACTCAATCGGCCAGCACCTTGATCTTGGACTTCCCAACCTCCAGAACTGTGCGAAAATACATTTCTGTTGTTTAAGCCTCCAAGTTTGTGGTATTTTATTATGGCAGTCTGAGCTGACCAAGACAGACAACCACTTATCCTAAAAGATAGAGTGGATCAACTGAAAACTCCAATTCTTTTTATCTTCTATGGAAAATAAATGGATAGAAACTATATAATCACCTTTATAGCTCAAAAGGGCCTTATAATACAAGGAATGACATTTTATCTCAGGAACAAATGTCCATTTCCAAATACATTTATGAAATTGATGCCTCCAGCTCTAAGCAACGGGACAGGGCATTCAAACTCTAATTTCATTTTAAAATCTCCCTCACTCTCTGGTAACAGCATATTTCCCTTGTGCTTAGCTTTGGTCAAAATAAGAACCTACCTTTCTGGAAGCAATAGTGGGAGTAGGGAGTGGGACCTAGAAGTGGAGAGAAGCTTCCCTGCACTCAGTGTTGCTGTGGGGCTCCCACGCGCTGAGAATCGAGCGGCTTGTTTTCTGAGAGGAAGCCCTGTACTTACTCTCTGGGTTTCTGCTCTCCAAAATGTATAATATTGGGGGTATTTTAAGCATCAGCCTTACAGGTTCTCCTTTCTTAGTTTACTACACTACCAAGGACATATAACAAAAATAGGATGGAAAAAACACATCTCTTTGCTTTCCAACCAGTTGCTTCTGAGCAGGAGTTGATTTTTTACAATGAACTTATGGATCACTCCCACTTGCTCAAATGTTAGGGCAAATTTTATCCCTGCCTACATTGCATCTGTGGTCACTCAAATGCCACTTAAGGGGACAAGACCCATTTTGCCTAAATTTTCCAATATAATCCTTGAGTAAAGTTATATCTATGCTTGAAATGTGTTCATTTAGAATCAGCTTATTAATGAAATTCTACCTCTGCTAATGGGTGGCTTTGGCACTGAAGCAAACTGTCACTGAAAGGTGCTCTTGCAGGAAAGGAAGAAGCAAGGATGAGGTGAGTAGGGCTGGGAAGGCTCCCAAAGAAAGCAAAGGGCGACTGTACAAACATGGGACTGCTTGGGGCTGGCTGCACCCTCCAAGGTGATGGTCTCACACATGTGGGGGCAGGGGGCTCCAAGCCCTATGTTAACAGGGGCAGCACCAGGAGCTTCAGGGGGTCTGCTATAGCTGTTAAGAGTTCAGGGTCTTCCACAAGTGAGCTGTGTGACCTTGGGCAAGTTCTTCAACCCTTCTGTGCCTTCATTTCTTCATCTACAAAATCAGAGTTGATAAAAGAAACTACCAAACAGGGTTTTATGGAGATTACATATTAAGAATTTATAGGGGTCATAGCAAGTAGCTTTGGGTAGGTGGTGGTGTTTGTCAGTGGTGTCATGGCTATTACTTAAAAAGCCTGTCTGCTAAAGGAGCAGGATGATGACCTAGCAGAATAGTCCGTGGGGGTGTGGGATAGTTTGCCCAAGCCCAGGAGGCAGGCCTCTCTTCTGAGAGGGAATTCAGAGTGCCAGAAGGAAATTGCGACAAAGCCTTGTGATACAAACTATATCAAAATTCCAAGGCCTAGGGGTGGCCCCTGCACACAGAAATACCAAGCTCACCCCAGGGCACAGCACAATCCCAGGTGTAGGATCATATGGAGCAGATAAGATCCTGATTTTCCTGCCTTAGTCAAGTCAGTAGGAATGAGCTGAGCCAGTGCGTGGGGGCTGCATGGTCAACCCATCCCATGCGTGGGGCTACCATGTCTGCCCAGAAAGTTCACCTTTCTGTAGTTCCTCCTTCCAAACAGGACCTTTTTCAAATTCACACAATAATGCCAAAGAGCCTAGGCACCTTCCTGAAACGGGCTTTGACATAATACTGAATGCAAGAACAGACTCCAGTCAAACACTGACACAGAAAGGAATTCAATCACAGTGAACAGAGTTTGTTTAATCCAACTGAAATTGTCTCCTTTCATGGACATCCCCAAGCCCATTACATAAGACTATCTTTATTTTTATAGTTGAAAGGGTTGGCTGTACTATCCGCAAGACGGCTAGGACTGAATTTGATGCATATCTAAAACCATTTAAGATTATTAATGACAATTAGATGCTGAAAAATGTAAAGTTCTAAGAGTTATTTTATTTCAGGATAGTCATTATGACTGTGTTTATCTTGGTCTTCCCCAGCACAGCCTGATTCTTCTAGAGTAGCTATCTTCAACCTGTGTGCCACAAACATTAAAACACGCGACACCTGACTATTTAGTAAAGGGGCACTGACCCCTTTTCTCTTAGACTACCACATTAAAAAAATGACTACAGCCAATGCAACATCAGCCATCCAATATGAATGAATCAAAATTAGACTTTTTTTTTTCAGATTGGTAAAACATATATATTTTTTGGTGTGCCACAGGATTTTAGTGATTAGTTTATGTGTGCCATGGCATGAAAAAGGTTGAAAATTGCTGTTCTAGAACACACTGTCCTTCGTATAAAACCATATAGTCACAAATTTATCCCCCCAAATCTCCTTTTGGAGTGGGAAGCAAATGGGCACAGGTAAGTAACTTGAATTGTAAAGTTCACCAGCATAAATCAGATAAGCTCTTGACCCTATGGGAGTCATATTAATAGAACATCTCTGCTTATAACATTTTATCCTTAATTTGCAATCACTTGTTATTGTGCAAACATCTGAAAAGGCCCAAGAGGCATGTGGAGGAGCCCCAGCCATCTGCTGCTCAGCCCTCCGTGCTGGCCCGAGCTTCATCCTTTCCATGTTGCCCTGGGCCTTTTCCAGACTCCCTCCAAATCTGTAAACCATCTGCTGCCTCCAATCTGAGTCCCCAGGAAAACAAAAAGTAAAGACGGTCCGCTGTTCTCTCTTCCCTAATCTGATCATTCTCCATGGCAGAGGCAGCTGGGTCCCCCAGGAAATGTCACCCCTTATTTGAGATTTCCTTAGAGCAAATACTGCTGTCAAGTCAGCTACATGGGATTCCACCACAGACATTTTTTCCTCTTTCTTTTTTGAGCTACCTTGAAATTGTAAAATTAATGACAATATTTTAGAGAGCAAAATACCGTTTAGTCAGCATTGTCCCTTACATTAATTGATTTTTCAGTTTTTTGATGTGAGAATAGAAAACTAGCATTTACTAACTACCTACTGAATGACGTGAATTATAATAGGTACATAATATATATTACCTTGTCTAATCCTAATCCTAAATCCTACCTCTGAGAAGTAGGAATTATTTGGGAAAAATTTTAATTATTATGAAGTCATGTCATAAGCACTGGGATAAATCACTAATTTGTAAGTATTTTAAAGAGTAAATAAAGTAATACAATTTGGTTTCTGGGAGAGTACCATGTATACAGTAGACTCTTGGGAAAATGTTCATTCCCTCTACTTTCTTACTGAGGAGAACATGAATTACATAAGTGTGTCCATGTCATGCACTGAAGGCAAGAGTGAGGGTTGTAGTCAAGTCTGCTACGTCTACCTGGCCTGACCTAGCTCCATGCACACACACCACATAGGATCTTAGACCCAGATTCTTTCATTGCACACATGAGGACACTGTACTTTGGGGAGGTATAGTAATTTGGGGAAGTCTTTGGGCAAAGAGGTAGACACCCAATCCTAAATCCAGTCTTTGTTTAGACTACGACAACTTTCAAGGTAGTTTTTATGAAATGCATGATTTTCTAAAAGTTAAATATAAGACCTTTAGTGGGGGGAGCGAAATATAAGCAGAGAGGATGGAGGCTGGTTCTTTGCCTTTCACTCCTTCCTGGTACTGTGCTAAGTAATTTCTTCTGTATTTCTTTTTCTGAAGCATACTTTTCCTTTGTTTGCTGGAATGACACTAGATTCATGCTGAAGGGCAACTAAAACAAAGCAAAACTCAACTGAGGGCGCAAGGGGGCCGTCAAGTATCACAAAGAGAGATAAAGTAAGTACCCAGAGCAGCTTAATGTCCAGGCACGTGTGATCTATTTCCTAGGGTTATTGCGACAAACTGCCAGGATTTGGGTGGTTTAAAACAACAGGAATTTATTCTATCACTGTTCAGGAGGCCAGAAATCTGAAATCAAGATGTCCACCAGGTTGATTCCTACCGGAGACTAAGAGAGAACCAGTTCCATACTTATCCCTGACTTCTGGTGGTCGCTGGCAATCCTTGATATTCCTCAGCTTGTAGACCTGTCACTTAGATCTCTGTCTCTGTCTTCATGGGGCATTCCACTCCCTGTGTGCCTTTTCTTTTAAAGACCCCTTTCCCAAATAGGGTCACACTTACAGGTCCCAAGGGTTAGGACTGCAACATGCCTTTTTTCTGTAATGAAGTCAGCAACCACAGTAGAAATATATCAAGTAAGCTGGCCGCACCGGCTGAGAGAGAAGGCAGCGAGCCCTGTGCTGGTCAGATTGAGAGTAACACAATAGTGAAGGTCAGCAGCACTCAGCTCAGCTCTGTGTCAAAATGTACTCTCGTTAAAAAAATTTACTCTTGTTTTCACGCAAATGATGCTTGGTTTTTTAAAATTTTCAGTTATAAATAATGTCCCCATCTTCCAAATCCTCCTACTTTAAAACAAAACAACCCTGCTGCAACTGGGTATACTAATTAATCTCTTTTCAAATGAAAAAGCATTCTAAAATATCTTCACATATCATCAAAACTAAACCTAAAATGGTAGAAGAAATTTATCTTTGTCCATCTTTAATCTGTACAATTTGGAGAGCAAACACAAACCTTGGCGATTTAGCAAAGGCCATCCTAAAAACAGTGCTTAAACAGCACGCAAGGCAAACCCACCATACAGTAGGCCAGCCCTGCTCATCCAGGTTTATTTTTTAAAATACAAGTTCTCTCCGGGATTTGAGAGATATATCTCAAAGTCTCTTTAAAATTCCTTTAGAAAGAGAAGATTTTAAAGTAGATAAAAGGGTCACCTACCAAAACAATGGAATTATATTTAAAAGCCACCATTTTACTAACACACACACCCCTGACTTGCCACCTGTCACGTTTCCTCGCTCTCAGCTGGTAGGAAAAGTTTAAGAGGACTTACCATGGAACTAAAAGATGCTAAACATCTCAAAGACCAAAATTCACTGCCCTAGCATAAAGCAAACAGGGAGTGGGAGTGGAAGTGGGGGATTCAGATCTACTGGTATTTTGGCCATCACATTGCTTTTGGCAAAATCCTGGAATTAATCCCATCTAGCCACTCTGTAGCCATATACCCTGGATACAACACTGAACTTTCAGAGCTTCAGTTTCCTTATCTGTGAAATGAGTATCATATAATTTCCCTTGCAGGTTTGTTGTAAAGGTTAAAACTATCACATGTAAAAGGTTCACTGTAGGGCACCAGGCCCAGAGTAGAAGTTCAATAAATGGCGTTGTTACTGTTGATGATTGTATTATTGTTTATGCTGTAATTGTATCTGTCACTGACATTATTGAGGAGTACTAGATCCCAAGGCCAGTCACCTGATCATCCTAACTACCTTCCTGCCTTCCACCAGCCCTCAAACTGGAACCCATTTCCCACTCCCAGAACCCAGACAATTTTGGGGAATGCCACTGCTTGTACTTTTACCTCTTCTTCTCAGGTAATTGGGATCACCTGTCCCCAAGGACAACTTTGATCCCCTTTAAAAAGGGATAGAATAGGAAGAAGTATAAAATGAGATTCTTCTCAAAAGGGAAATTTCAAACAATTAAAGTGAAATCTTAGTAAACAATTAGAGTTTACTTAAAAATACGATATTTCCTGGGAGATACAGTTACTGTTTGGAAGAACTCTGCATTATGATCCATTTCACCCACAATCAGTTAAGTCACTGGTCCGATTTCACAGCCCTTGCAGGTAACATTTCTTCCCATTGTCTAAAATCTCCAATTTTCCTACTTGTAACTGATATCCACTCCACCTTTAACTGTTATATTAGGGTCTTCATGATATACAACCTGTGAATTAGTAAAAGAATAATTCTAGGGCCCGGCTGGTGTAGCTCAGTGGATTGAGCGCGGGCTGGGAACCAGAGGGTCCCGGTTCGATTCCCAGTTGGGGCACATGCCTGGGTTGCGGGCCAGGTCCCTGTGAGGGCCATGTGAGAGGCAACCATACATTGCTCTTTCTCCCTCTCTTCTCCTCTCTCTGAAAATAAAATAAATAAAATCTTAAAAAGAAAAAAAAAAGAATAATTCTAAAAATTTCATCAAGAATAGTAATTTCAAAAAATTATTTTAACTTCAAATTTCTCAGTATAATGTGTTCTGGGCCCCTTCGCACAGCTGTGCCCAGGAGTACGCACAGCTGTGTGCAGCGATGAACCTTGAATCTGGAATTACTGATATTCAGATTTATTATAGTCTATAGCGATAATTCTTAGAAGGAGAAAAGGTTTAAGCAGTGGAGTTTAGGAAATGCCTCTAACTGGGCCATTCCTGAGGGAGCACAGAGGTGATCTGCCTCTTTGAAGTTAATGGACCCAGATCAAGGTCAGTCAAAAACGCTGACACCCCAACAGAGGAAATCCAGAGAAGAAAGGAACCAAACAATCTTCATTATGGAAATAACATTCATTTTCTATCTTTATTTTTCTGTATTCCAGCAATAAGTATCTTAAATTTAAGGCTACTATGGGAAAATATTTATTAAGTGTAACAAAAAAGCAGATTATGAGAAGTATATAGGATCCAGCAAAAACAATGCCCCTTTTTTATTACAAACTCTTTTTTTTAAAGGTTTTATTTACTTTTAGAGAAGGACAGGGAGAGAGAAACATCAATGTGTGACAGATACATGATTCAGTTGCGTCTCTCACACGTCCCCAACTGGGGACCCGGCCTGCAACCCAGGCATGTTCCCTGATCGAGAATCAAACCAGCGACCTTTGGGTTCACAGGCCAGTACTCAATCCACTGAGCCACACCAGCCATGACAATAAATCTTATAATTTATTTATTACAAAATCATAAACATGTAATTCTGTAACACAACAATATAACATTCAAACACACCATATGACATGTTATGTGAAATGTTCAAATTAAAACTATAAATTATCACTCCCATATTATTACCCTACCAACCACACCCAATCAGGCCTTAATTCTGCCAGACCCTGTATATAAAGAATGATCTCATTTGCATAAAAATAAAATATAAATGCATATGAATACAGAGAGATCCGAAGGATGGAATTATACCAAGGTTTAAGGGTACTGTTTTTGAAGACTATAACTATAGGTAATGAGCATGTTTCCTCCTGTTTGCTTACTTCATTCTCTAACAATGCTACAGTAAACAGGAATAACTTCATAAGGAAAAAAAATCTAAGTTTTCATCTACTATTTGAACTAAGTTTTAAGTAAGGAGCTGCCTACTTAGTCTATATTCCACATTACTTATCCACAGTGCCTATACAATGTTTTCTGTCTTCCTTTTAACTTTTCACAGTATGTTATTGCTCACTCTGTCAAATATACCACCCAACTTGCTTTCTTTTCCCTTATTTTTTAAGCATTTGTTCTTTGTCTCTCATCTTGTCCCTCATCCTCTGCTTCCTATAGCATCTCTCTAGCCCAGTTGTGTAAGAGAAATGTAGTGTGAAACACAAGTAAAATTAAAATTTTTCTAGTAACAATATTTTTAAAAGTTAAGAAAAACTTATGAAATTAATCTTAACATACTTTATTTAATCCAATATATTCAAAATACTACCGTTTTAACAAACAGTATTTTAAAATTGAACTATTTTGCTTTTGGGGGGGTCACTAAGTCTGAAATCAGTTTAGACTGGCCACATTTCAAGTGCTCATTCAAGTGCACATGTGACTGTACTGGTATAGCCTGTTAGCCTATCTTCTACCTTTATCCACCACCCTTCCTTTATGATTCATTCCATGTATTATCTAAATGGGTACAGATTTGTCAATCTCTCCAAGACATAGTTCTCAACTACTGAATCAATAAAGGACATCCCTTTAACTTGGTTCTCTACGCATACATAGCAGGACCAAAATGAGCATCAGAAGAACAGTGGTCTTGAAATCTACTCTACGACTAAATATTTACCGAATACCCACCATATGAAGAATGCAGACATGGCAGTTAATTGTCTTCAAGGTCTTTACACAATCCTTTGGAAGGAGCTATGTAAATGAAGCAAAATATAATACAAGGAATGTTATGTGTTCAAGGAATGTCATATGCGCTGGAACCACAGTGGGACAAACAGTTATAATGAGTTCTGTGGGTTTCAGAGCCCAGGAAACCCTCAGAGATGAGGGAGGGCAGACCAAGGCAAGGGGAAGACTATGCTAAGGCTGAAAAGCATAAACTTGCAGAGTCTTGTTCCAAAATGACACACAACATGCAAAAAGGGTGGCAAGGGAATTAGGCAGGAAGTTAGACTAGTGTCAGATTGTAAAAGATCTTGTATGTCCTGCTAAATAATTTGAACTTATCCTGTGGGCAATGAACAATCACTGAGAGGTATACTGCAAAAGCATAACATTATCATATTTGGAATTTAGAAACTCTGGTAGAAGGTATGGTAATACTGAAAGAGGGAAGACAAAAAATATAAGGAAAATAGGCTTCATATTTCCAGTTAGCTGCTATAAAGAATGAAACAGATCACCAGCAACACAGATAATAAACAAAAGAAATAGACGTTAGGGATATTTATTTAGCAGGAGAGGCACTGGAAGTTGGTGCAGCCTTAAAGAAAAGAAGACACAGATAATACAGCAGTGTTCATTCATTCATTGTGTGTCTGGTGTGGTAATCTCCAAAGTGTGAGGCCTGTGGGGTGACAGCAGGTGTTAGGAGAGAACCTCAGGGACACCCACAATATTGGGCATCTAGGACAGGAGTCGGTCAATGACATGGACCTGGTAGACCTAAGGCAAGAGATGTGTTTCAGTGGGAAAAGAAAATACTTTTCATTAGGAATTAGTTCTATAAATCCCATCCATAACATGATCTGCATGAGGTATTCAAATTCCATTTTTAATAAATTTTGTAAAATTCTCACCCTAATTCAAAAATCATTAATTTTATATTAACCAAAAGTGCCTTTTGAAAAAAATATCATTATTTATAAGCCCTAAACCTTTGCTTTTTTCCAGCTTTCTAATCTGTTCATATACAATTTATAATTGAAGCATTAGGCTGTAGAATAATAGCGATGAAATAGCATGCTAGTCATATGAGGGATGACTAGACTGTTTAGTCTCAGAGCTTCTCTGCGATTTGCATTGTTACTTCCTCACTGTAAGTAAAAGGAGTAGAGTGGGTCAAGCAATTGCCTCTTTTCCCATATTTTTAAGAATACAGGCAGTCCTCACTTTGTATAATTGATGTGCACCAATTTCAGGTACCACAATTTGGTTAAATATCATCAGTCTCTCAACAACACAATTCAAATTTCAGTTATGGTTTCCCTAATTGAGAACTGGGAATAACTATGTAAAGTACAGTCTTTTTTTTTTTTAATTATTTTATTGTTGTTCAATTACAGTTGTCCGCATTTACCCTCCCCCCACCCCACCCCGGGCAAACCCACCTCCCTCCCTTGCTTCCACCCTCCCCCTTGGTTTTGTCCATGTGTCCTTTATAGCAGTTCCTGAATACCCTTGTCCCCTTCTCCCCTTCCCCCTCCTCTCTGGTTACTGCCAGAATGTTCTAAACTTCAATGTCTCTGGCTCTATTTTGTTTCTCT
>PVJI01022759.1:0-24663 GCA_004026765.1 Micronycteris hirsuta
AACTGTGGCTTTAGCCGCCTGGTCAGCTGTCCTGGTGGCCCTCATGGCCAGGCCTCTCTGTCACCCTGTGCTTCTGGGCCGGTGGACACAGCGGTGGAGTCCTGTCTCGGCCACTTACCACTTAGGGAGTCGGTAGGCCCGAGCCCCAGCTTTCTCGTGGGCAATGTGGGGGAACAGGAGGACACCTGCCTCCTGGGGGCATGGTGACAGCGGGGTGAGTGGCCTGCCCTGTCCCCTCCCCTGGCCCTCCGGGAGCCGGCCTCTGGGCGCCCTCAGACACCCGAAAACAGACTCGGGACATCCGGGGCCTCCTGACCCCTCCGGGATAAGCGCACTCCGAGGGCTGAGACAGCCCAAGCTCTCTCATGTCACTCGACCTGATGACCGTTAGAACCGATGGCGCTGGCCAGCGAGTGGGACAGACATGGCCGCGTCTGGGAGGACGGCCTCTCCAGGCGCCTCGCGGGCCCCGATCCCACTAGCGACTGGGTGTTTCGGGGTGTGGGTGGCAATGCGGGATTTGGGGGGGCAACTGTGTGGCTTTTATGTCCTGGTTACCCCCAAACGCCACGCTGAGCACACACTGGAGAACAGGTCACCCCAACATGGCAAGGAAAGCCCTGGTCCTGCAGAAACTGCCCCCCCGCAACAAGGGCCTCCCTCCTCCCCTGCCCCCCACAGCCGCAGGCCGTGGTCAGTGTGCTTCTCACCCAGACCTCAGAAAAGTCGGTTACAAGTGGGACCCCCCGGGTCTCTCCTCCTGACCACCAGCACCCCCGCCTCGGTCCCCACTGGCCGTTTGATCAAAGGCCCCGGAGGCTCCGCTCAGAGAAGCCCACACACTAGCGCTCGGTGACAGGCAAGACTATGGCTGGGACTGGACCTGGTGCCCAGCCTGTTCTCCCGGAAGGGGTAATGTTAACATCCATGGCCAGAAACCAACAGGAGTCCGCTCAGCGGAGGCCCAGGAGCCAAGGGGACTGGCCAGTTACTGACTGTTCTCGTGAGACAGGGAGCAGACCCCGCGGTCAGACCCCAGCTCGGTCCAGAACATGGGCCAGCTTTTATCAACTCGGCAGGAAGTTCACTCCCGGGGCCCTGGCCACGGCTCTGACCCCGCCCAGCAGAGCCACCAAAAACCCCAGACCTGGACTCCACGGTGAGACGCCCTGCAGGCTCTGAGGAGCTCCCCCCGCCAGGAACACGTGAGGACAAGTACCTTTCAAGGGAGCATCGGGGTGCGGGTAGGGAGTCACCTCCTCGGGCTCCGAAGCCTGAAGGAATCCCTGCAGGACAGAGGGAAAGGTGAGGAGAGAGGGGGACACACGAGGGAGGGGGGACGGGGAAAAGGCAAGGCTGCGGCGGCAGGGGGGACTGGGGGGGGTGCTTGGGGAGAGGAGCTGTGAGGACGGAGGGACCTGGACCAGCCGAGAGGACCGCCTGAGATGCCACCTTCCTCAGCGAGCGCACTTCATCCTCCGCCCAGTGCAAACCCAGAAGCCTAGAGGACACCCCAAGGCAGCCACCTCTCTCCCCTGGGAGCCGCTTCGGCACCCACAAAGCCCGGTCCTCAGGGCTGCGCCATTCACCCACCTGTGGGACAGCAGAGAGTCCCCAGCAGCCCAGGAGGAAGGCAGCGGTGAGAACTGCCCACACGCAGGTCCCCCAGGGGCGAGGCTCCCGCATCCTGGCCACAGCCAGCTGGCCGGTCTGGTGAGGAATGTGACAGACCCGCTGGGCGGGCGGGGCCCTCGGGGTGTGTTTACTCTTAGGAGCTTCCTCCCAGGGCAGCCCACCGCAGGCTCCTCCCGTGGCACCCTCCCAGCCCTCCCCTGGGGTGGGGGGGCGACCTGGCCCCCAGCCCCGAGGAGGAGGGAGCAGAGGGAGCTCGGGCCCAGGGGTTGGCCGGGTGACTGCGGCGGGCTCTCACCCGGGCTCAGCCTTCCACAAGCCGCCCTCCCCTGTGGACGCCCTGCCTTCGGGACCTTCCATTGTCCTCTCCTCGTCCCCTCCCTCACCCAGGGCAGACTCCAGCCCCGCCCCCACAGGACCTGCTCCTGGCGAACAGCCCTCCGCCTCAGGCCCTCCCGCTCAGCTCAGCTGTCACTCCTCCTGTGCCCGCTCACAACGACAGAGTCACGGAGCCAGGCCAGTGGTGTCCGCTGCACCCGGTACCGCAGACCCCCCGGCAGGCCGCGCCACTGCCTGGAAGGCTCTTCGTCAGCTCTCCGAAGCACTAGGTCACACCCCCTCACCCCCCCCAAGACACAGCCCCCAAATCAGCGGCGCGAACAGGGGTCTCAGTAGGTAGGTTTCTGCCTGCCGCCTTCCCTGGCCCTCGGTCATCAGGGAGGACGCCCCTCTGTGCATTCTGGGCCCACCCCAGCCCGTGCTGCATCCCCCCCCTAATCTTTCACAGGCCTTGCAGCCCCGTGTCTGTCTCCTCGCGCGCTCTCTGTGACCCCCACTGACCCACGGCCTGAAGCCCAGCAGCACCGCCAGGGGCCTGGACGGGCGTCTGTAATCCGTCCTCACTGGTTTCTGCGTCCCTGTCCCTCACTCCCCTTCCCGTTCCCCACACCCGGCGGCAGTGCCCTTCCTACAGCTCAAGTCGGACTGCGTCCCTCCGCCCTCCCTGCGGCTCAGGCGGCTTTGCCAGGCAGGGCTCTGCCGGTGCCTCAAGCCCTGGGCTCCGCGCTCGAGTTTCAGCCCAGATGCCAGCTCCCCAGAGAGGCCTTCCCTCCGGACCCCGACCGAGCGGCCCGACTTCAGAAAATAAAAATCAAGACAACCAGTTAAATGTAAACCTCAAATAGATGTGAGTTTCAAATACTGCAACCATTGTGTGGGAAGTATTCCTCCTAAAAATGATCCTTTATCCGAAACTCCGACTTCTCTGGGTGTCCTGCATTTGTCTGGTCACCTTCCCCATTTTGTCACCTTCACGGCGGCACCGTGATCCCGAAACACCTCGCTGAGTTACCAGCAGCGCTTCCCGGACGGCCCCGCACACACGCAGAGCCTCGGGTGGCAAGTTCAGGCAGGCGGCGGGAGCCTGACCCGCGTGCCTGTGCAGGTGCTGCCGAGGGCCACGCCGGAGCGCGGCGCTTTCTCCTCCTCGCCACGTCGAGGAGTAACTAGAATGCCGCCCGCACAACGCTCCGTTATTATCGCCGTCGCTGGGGTGCCTTTGCAGCCCCACGGCTCTGGCGAACCAGGCTGTGTGGCCTGGGGTCCCCCTCCCGCTCCCTGGCCTCAGTTTCCCCACTCCCTAAGGCAGACGCCAGGGACGGCGAGCGAGGAGCCGCCGCGCTGAGCGGGACTGGCCCGCGCTCCTCAGGCCTGGCTGCTCGCGCCCCCTCGCGGCCGCCCGCGCGCGGCGCTCCGCCGGCCCGGCCGCGGTGCTACACCGACAGCGGCCCCCCAGCTCCCTTCCGGCGCCTGCGTCTCTCATCCGCGTCCCGGCTCTCGTGGGATCCCGGGCTTACCCTAGCCCGGTGCTAGGACGGCTAGGACGCCGACCCCGAACGCCGCTCGCCGGGGTGGCGACCCTTTGCCCGCGCGCGCCGAAACCCCCGCCTGGCTCCCTGCCGCGCGGAACTAGAGGCGAGGGCCGGGTTTCGGCGGGTCCGGGGTGGAAGAGCACTTCCGGGGGCTGGGGTGCAGGGGTCTAGATCCACGTGGGGTCTCTTCCGGATTCGCTTGCGGGGTCCAGGAGGCGGGTTTCCCTGCAGCGGGTGAGTTGGTTGGCAGAGCCCGGAGCGGAGGACAGTGCGCCCCGAGTAGGGGCGGAGGAGGGCCGAGACGCCGCGCTCTGCTCAGGCCCTAGGTGGGGCCGGGATGGCGAAGGCGAAGGTGCCGACCCCCAAGAGTGCCCCCGGCGACCCCGCGCCTCGGCCAGGGCTTGTCAACAAGCTAACACGGAAGAAAAAAAAGAAGTTCTGGAAAAGCAAAGCCCGAGATGTAAGCAAGAGACCGCCAAGCGACCCCAGGGTTGAGCTGCGCCCTCCGAAGGCCCCGGAGGACTTTTCCCAGAACTGGAAGGCGCTGCAGGAGGTAAGAGTGGGGCGGCGCTCGCTTCCCGGGCGTCCGTGGACGGAACACAGGCGCGAGACTCGGGGGCCTGGAAAGCGGGCCTTGGAGGCGGATTGGAGTAAAGCCTTGCAAACACGGCTTTCTCTGGGAAGGGGCCGTTGGGGCTTTGAACCCCTGGGCAGGCAGATAGCAGGAGGCCGTGGAGGACCCTAGCGGTGCGACAACGCGCCGGGTTTACGAGTAGTTGATGACAGCTGCCCGCGGTTACCGAGCTCTTAAAATGCGCGGACCCTGCCTTAGAATCTGACGGTCACGCCCGCGCTGTGACTGGGGGTGGGGGGTGGGGCTCCTGTATCGTCTCGGTTTCATCGACGAGGAAATGGACCCAGAAGGGTCGACTTATCCAGGATTGCGGTTGGGTCTGCAGAACCAGACTCTGACGCTGAATCCCACCGCCTTGTTCTGCGTCTGTGGGCAGTGCTTACCTGGAGGTTACTCTCTTCCCGCGCTGGTCCTGGCGCTTCACTGACAGGGGCTCCCCAGCACCCCTGGAGTGGGCTGCTGTTGTTGGTTTCCAGGGAGGAAATGGAGGCACGTGGCCCACGGCCCCCCAGCGAGGGCTCGGCAGGCTGGGTGCAGAGCGCACAATGGGGCGTGAGCACATGCCCTTGGCTGCTGCTGACCCTGAGAGTCTCTTCAACTGTTTTCTGGAGTCTGTTCTGGAGCCTTTTAACCTGCTTGATGGCATCTTAGGGTGGAGGTCCCCATCAGCTCCTGCCTTGACAGACAGGACCCATGACATTCCCGTGGGCCATGTGGGGTCCCTACCGGCGTCTGGAGCTGTGACTCTGCCTCCTGGTTTCAAGAGCCTAAAGCGAAATTGAGCAGAAGGGATGCTCATGGTGGGAAGACCTTGAGCTTTGCCGAGTGCATCCAGGGACGTAGCTCTTCCTGGGACCTTCACAGCCATAGCCAGCCAGGAAGCCCTGGAAGCGGTGTCCGTGCACCAGCTTGTGGGCCTGACCCGCAGGGACTGACTCTAGAGTGAACTCTCAGTTAACCGTACACCTGAAAGCAGGCTGCTCAGCATCCCCTCAGGCCCAGAGTGAAGGAGCCTGCGCTCATTTATTCACCAGGGAGTTAAGGTGTGGACCTGAGCTCGCCGGTTCTGCGTCATGGCCTGAAGTGACTCCCAGCTGAGAGTCAAAGGGGCTGTCCCCGGGCCGGGTGAGGACGAGTCTCAGGGACGTCCACGGGACGTGTGCTGAGATGTGGTTGGTGTGTGTATATGTACGGAGATGTGTGTAGGTTATGTGTGGTACCCAAGTTAAAGTTGTCACGTGTTTCATTTTGGGTCCCATCAGCTGCTGAAACAGAAACCGCAGGCCCCGGAAAAGCTTCTTGTCACCTCTCAGGTGGATTCCAAAAAGCAGCCCAGAAACCTGCACCAGAGCCGAAAAGCACAGAGAGGCCAGATGGGCGTGGAAAAGGTGCGCCAGGCGGCTGCGGCGGGTCCCGCTCCTCCCACGCCTCCTACGAAGGGCGGTGGAGCAGAGCACAGTGAGAAGGGAACCAAGAGAAGGACCAATGGTGACCTTGCTCCAAAACAAGGCGACCGCAGACGTAAGAAGCGGAAAGCGGGGGAGGTGACCACCACCGAGACTCCAGCCCTGCCCACTGAGTAAGTGCTGGCACCGAGGACCAGCTGTGCTGCCCGGCTGCGCCTCTTCCGCCACCGACTGCAGCCAGCCTCGGTCATCGTCACGCTGCAAACAGTCATTGCAGCCAGGGCCCGGCTCCTTCAGGGGACCGAGGGGGGGCCGCTCCCACGGCCCCCTTCCCGTGCCCTGCGCTGTCTGTTTCTGTGCCCGCTCCCTGTTGCCCCTGGAAGGTCAGCAGACTGAGGGCGGGCCTGCGTCAGAGCCTCCCTGTCTCCAGGGCGGGGCGGGGCGGGACACCCAGCGCGCGGGTTGGGGGGGTGGCCGTGGAGTTCTGTGGAATGAACAAGTGCGAGGAACGTCAGCAGGAAGACGCCCTCCAGTCTGAGGCCAGTTCCTGCATCTCGATAGTCGGCGGTTTGGGGCAAGTTGCTGACGTCCTGAGCCTCCCTCTGGTCCCAGGAGTTGTTTGCTGGGCGGGGGTGAGATGCGGCAGGCTGAGCGCCCATCAGCTCCTAGCCCGGTGTCTGGTGTCACACGGCCCGGAGGCGGGGGCCACCTCTGAACGGCTCTGCTGGAGGCCAAGTGTCGCGGGGGTGTTGCGTCGCTTGGGTGCAGAGCAGGAGCGTCTGAGGGCCTGGCCTGTGTCACTGGGCCACGCACGCCGCCTGGAAGTAGAGCAGCCGCGCAGGCCTGCCCTGCCGAGGCCGACGGCCAGGAGGAGGGCCCAAGGAGGCGCTGCAGCGACTGTCGCGGTGACTCTGAGGCCCTGTCAGGAAGGAGCCGGGCTGCTCGGTGGGGCCAGGGAGAGAGCTCTAAGGGGGTGACATGTAATCCGAGCCCAAAAGGTGTGGTGCCCGGGCAGCAGCCTGCCTCCCCGCGTGGGCATGCGGCCAGGTCGCGCGGTGGGGTCGGTGCGTCCATGTCGTCGCCGTGGGGGTGTGGCGGCGCGCACACACGCCGCTCTGCGGTTAGACGGGAGGCGCCAGCCTAGGCGTCAGGCCTCTGCGGAGGGCGCACGTCTCCGTCCTGCGCTGGTCACGGTCCCGGTGGCTCCCGATTCCCCACAGGGAGCGAGTTCTGTGCTTGCAGGGAGCGGTGCTGAAGGGACGCGCCCGGCGTCCGGCCACCGGCGCTGGGTGTCTGCCGGACGGCGCAGTCAGGCCCCCTCTGCCTTTCAGACGAGACATCTGGTTCGACGACGTGGACCCGGCGGACATCGAGGCGGCCGTAGGCCCAGAGGCAGCCCAGATAGCCAGGCAGCGGCTCGGGGGCAAGGGCGGCGGCCTGGCGCTGGAGAGGCAGCAGGCCTTCAGCGGGTGCGTGGCAAGGCCTGGGGGGTGGGGGGCGGGGCCTTCAGGAGGCGCCGCCCCTCTGCTCGGCCGGCGCCTCCCCGGGGTCCTGCCGTGCTGACCATGCTGGAGCCTGTGCCCCCTGCAGCCTGACCAGAGCCGTGGCCATGGACTGTGAGATGGTGGGCGTGGGTCCCGCCGGGGAGGAGAGCGCCGCCGCCCGCGTGTCCATCGTGAACCAGTACGGGAAATGCGTCTACGACAAGTACGTCCGGCCGGTCCAGCCGGTGACCGACTACAGGACCGCGGTCAGCGGCATCCGGCCGGAGCACCTGCAGCGGGGTGGGTCCCTCCCGGGGCTGGCGGCCCTCGGCGGCTCTCTCCCGTGCGTCTTCACCTCGGGGCCTCCGAGCCGCCCGGCCTGCAGACTAGAACGCTGTCCCTGAGTTGCTCTGTGTCACTTGGCAGCAGGGACTGAGCTGGAGGCCAGTGGTGGGGGTTGGGGGGGAGGCCATGGGAAGGCCGTGCACAGTGAGGGGCCGGGTCTGGCTGTCAGGATGGGCTCCAGGGCCTGAGGGTGGGGGTGGAGGATGCGGCAAGGCTGGTGACCTGGTCAGGGGGCGGGTGTAGCAGGTGACAGCATGTGACCCAGCTCCAGGCACACCCTGCGGGCAGAGTCTGGGGTTTGCTGGTGGGCTGGCTGTGGTGGGGGGGGGGGGGCAGAGAGGCAGCTGACCTGACGCCAAGGTTGGGGACTAGGAGGTCCTAGAAATTGGGGAACTGAGGCCACTGCTCTGTGAGGGGACGGCCCCCAGGTCTCTGCACCCAAGAGACGGCAGCCCTGTGCTGTGGGTCCTGCTGGGGGTGGTTGGGGTAGGCGGAGTCACGGGTGCCAGCCCTTCCCCTCCCTTGGGGGGTGGGAGCAGCCCCCAAGGGGTGCCTGGATAGCCATCGGCCTTCAGTTGAGGCATGTGGGCCTGGGTTAGCTGTCCCCGTGTCCTGGACCTGAAAACTCAGCCGGCCAGTCCCAGAGGCCTGACCAGGGCATGGCCGGGGCCTTACTCAGCACCGCTGTGGTTCGGTTTCAGGAGAACCGTTTGAAGTTGTGCAGAAGGAAGTGGCAGAGATACTGAGGGGCCGGGTCCTCGTCGGACACGCTGTGCACAATGACCTAAAGGTACGGCCCCCCACCCCACCTGCCTGTGCTTCGGAGTCTCTGTCCTGCACCCTGTGCTCTGGGCTAGGAGCGGGCTAGGTGCTCTCCATCTGGAGAGGTCTTTTGTTCCTTAAGGTGGGGGCTGCTGTTCTCACCTGGAGGCTGAGGCTCCACCTCCACAGTGTCACAGGGCAGAGCTGGGTGTTACCCACACCTGGTGTGGCTCCGCCCACTGTGCCAGCACCTTCCACGGAGCACAGCCACCCTCGCTCTCGAGGTCAGACCCCGTCCCGTCGGGGCTGTCCGGGTGCTGAGGCTGCGCTCACCCCCTTAGCCGCTGCCACGGGGAACACATGGCGGGTGGTGGCTGAGCTCAGAGGGTCCCACGCCCGCAGCTCTGCTCCCTGAGGGTCTGTCCGGAGGAGAACCGCGGGCGGGCAGCGCCGGAACCTGCCCTGCCCGGCCGGGCCTTGCGCACCGTGTTCCGTCCTGTGCCCCCAGAGCAAACTGGGCGACGGGGACCGGCCATCTCCCGTTCCACTGTGTCGTTTGTACGAACGTGGCTCTCACTGGGCGCCATCTGGAGTCAGTGTGAGACTTCTTCCAGAAGTTCAAATTCACATCAGTTTCTCTCCTTACTCGTGTGTGAGACATTGGAATTCCTTGTAAGAGATCGTTTGAAAAAAGTGAGTTGCAGCTATGGACTCAGAACGACAGCGACCGGCGTGGTCTTTCCTTCCAGGCGCTCTTTCTCGGTCACCCGAAAAAGAAGATCCGGGACACGCAGAAGTACACGCCTTTCAAGAGCCAAGTGCGGGTGCGTCCATGTGGTCCCCCATCGCGGCCGCTTTGCTGGCCCCCGGGGCCTCCTAGAGGGCCTTCGTTTCCCCTTCAGCCTGACGGGAAGGAGCCCCCAGGGAAGAAGTAGAGTCCCAAAGGCCACCTGTGAGAGCAGGTGTGCCCGGGCAGGGCCTGTCCCTGGGACGAGCCGCCAACAGGGCGTCCCCGGCCACAGGCGTGTCCTGGGAATGTCGCTGGGGGGGGGCCCCTACCAGCGTCGCTTTGTGCTGCCCCGGTCCCACAGAGCGGACGGCCGTCCCTGAAGCTGCTGGCAGAGCGGATCCTGGGCATCCGGGTGCAGCAGGAGGAGCATTGCTCGGTGAGCGGCTCGCGGGCCACGGCCCGCGGGGAGGGGCCGTCCCTGCCCTTGCTGTGGAAGCCCCTGCCTCCTGCAGGGCCCCAAAAGGTGACCTGGCCCCGGGGCGGGTTACAGAGGGTCAAACCCTAACTGTCCCCAGTGGGCAAGGCACCCCTGGGATGGGCCCTGGTGACCGGCGGAGGAGTGTGGGGCCGCTGGTCCCAGGACCTGGTGCCGCTGCACTGTGGCCTCGGGGTGCGCCGCCCCCTGTCCCTCCGCCGCGTCCCTGACGTGTGCCGACCTCTGAGGAGCGCACTGTCCCCTCACGCCATGGGGTCCCTTCTGTGTGCGGGCCCTGAATCGCGGGAGCACCGCCCTGCGCGGCCCCCTCCTTACCCGCCCGGTGTCTGTCGTGTGGCCGTGCCGTCCCCTGCTGGGACAGTCACGGCTGCTGGTGTCGCCCAGATCCAGGATGCCCAGGCAGCAATGAGACTCTACGTCCTGGTGAAGAAGCAGTGGGAGCGCCAGGCCCAGGACAGGCGCCCGGCCACCAGTGCCGCGGATGGCGGCAGTGACGGCAGCGTCCCCGTCCACCGGCACTTGTGACCACGTCCCAGGGCAGATCACACCTCCCCAGAGTGGCGGCACACATGTGCCGCTGAGAACAGCCTCTACCCTCTGGTCTGTCTGTCGGAGCCCCGGCCCCGCCGGCTGGAGCAGGCCGCAGGGCGGCAGGTGGGCGGGGCCTGTGTGGAGGCCCCGGGCCTGGCCCCGGCATCGGGACATCAGGACAGGAGTTGGGGCCGTGCCGCACCCTCCTGCCCCCACCGCATCCCAGAGCAGGGAGCACCCAGCTGTCCCCTGGGCCCAGCACCTTCCTTCGAGGAGACCCCGCTCCTGTCACTGCCAGACTCGAGGGGCCAGGCCGGTGTCCTGGTCAGCTCGGCCACAGCCCCACCCAGGAGTTTTCCGTGGCCACTTTTGGACTTGGAGACTCCTGGGGGCAGTGCTGCTTTCTGTTCCCTCCGCCACCACCTGCCAAGCTGAGCGAGGTCAGGGCCCACAGTGGCCCCGAGCGTGGTGGTGCCTCCCCCGTGCACACCGGTGTGGCCTGGCCCAGCATCCCCAAGATGGCACACAGGCAGCACGTGGGCGAAGCCCAAGGCGTCCCTGCCCCCGCCGGCAGACACAGAGGTCGGGCGCACTGCGGAGCGGAGGAGCTAATAAAGGTTTTACTCAGGCAGAGCCTGTTGCGATCTCTGTTCAGAGTGGTTGGGAGGCCAGCGGCATCCAGTGTGGCCGCCCACCCCACACCGCCCCCCCTAAGGAGAACGCCCTTCGGGTGCGGGGCTCCGGGCAGGCAGGGTGTCTGTACTTGGGCTGGAGCCTGTGGCACCCCCAGCAGAGCAGGGCTGCCCGGCTGCCTCCAGTCTCAGGAGCACACTTTCCGCGTACGAGACCAGCTCCTGGGAAGAGAAGGGACCCTCAGTGGGTCACTGTCCACGGGCAGTCTCCCCGACAAGGAGCCACTTTGTGACTTAATCCAGCCCCCTGACCAGGCCGGCCCGCCCCTCCCCTTTAGCTCCGGGACAGGGCGTCGGGCTCAAGGCCACTGGGCTTCTGCTGCACAGGCCTGGCCCCCGGGGTCCCCACACTCACAAGGCTGGAAGAGAAGCGCCCCTTGATCTCCTGGGCCAGCACACCGATGCCGCTGTATGCCAGCTCATACAGGATGTCCCCTGCGGGCAGAGTGAGGGTCCTGAGGCCTGCTGCGCCCCTCTCCAGGAGCCCGGGACCCGCCAGCCTGCTGCTCCAGGCCCCAGCTCAGGCACTTCAGAGGAGGGACCGGCAGGTCAAGGCCAGACCCCTCTCTCTCAGGCTTGGGCCTCAGAGGGCTCCGCACACAGTGGGCACCAGTTCTGTCTCAGGGCCCCCTCTCCCACCAGGCAGGCTGGGAGCAGCCGCCCCTGCTGCCCACTCTCCCCCAGCTCCCCGGAGCGGGTGGGGCGGCCAGGGGCACTCACGGTAGGAGGCGAGCTGGGCCAGCAGCCGGCACACGTTCTCCACCACCTCCGGGTCGTCCCTGTGCAGCAGGTAGGTCTCCCGGATCAGGGCAAGACCACTGCCACTGCCACGCTCCTCCGGCACCACCACCCGCAGCGCCGCCAGCTCTGGGGGCGAGGGGGAGCAGGCAACCAGTCATTCCCTGCAGCTGCCTGTGCTCCGTGTCCTCTGGCAATGGGGGTGGCTGCGGGGGGGGGGGGGGGGGACCAGCAAGGGCCTCAGTGAATGCTGGCAGACACAGCCACGGTCTCTGGAAGCCTGGGGGCGTCCGAGGTCACCACCCTCCTCCCGCAGGTGTGGGGTAGCTGCCACCTCGCTTCCTGGTGAAAGCAAGGGGCTCTCCGGGGGCACCCAGGCCTCCAGGGAGGGCACTGGGGAGCCCTGCCATGCCCCACGCTGTGGGTGGGGCCCGTGTGAGCAGGGACTGTGGTGCATGGACAGCGCATCTCACACCTTCCTGGGACCTGGAGGGACCGACTCCACGGAGGGGGCCCCACAGCCCTGGTCAGTGGATCCTGACAGCCCCGCCCCTCGTGCGCCCACAGTGGCCCTCAGGACCTCAGCCCCTGCTCCAGCCCACGAGGGTGGCGGCTCGCCTCCAACCCAGACTGCAGCTGGGGGGCCCTGGGCAGGGTGGGGGCAGGCCTGCAGCCCAGGGGGCCTCCGTCCCAGAGGGAAGACCCTACCATGCCCTCCAGAGCCCTTCCTGGGAGTGAAGGCAGCCCCACCTGCTTCTTCAGGCCCAGACCACGTGAGGCCAAGCCCTGGCCTGGCTGCTCATGCCCAGCAGCTCAGAGATGGGACCAGGGGTCTGCAGATGGTCGTGGGGCCGAGGACCAGGCAGGGGCCACACCACGGGGTTTGTGCTGGGGCGGGTGGGGCAGCACTGAGGCAGCCCCGCCTCTTGGGCGGTTTTGATGAGCAAGGCACTAGGAAAACCTGGGCCCACTCGAGTTCACGGACAGGGACATCCCAGAAAGCGTTGAGCGAAAGAAAAAAAGTGAACAAGTGGGTGTGTGTCTCCATGGCAACTTCTGGGTGCCAGGGATGGAGTTTGCTCCTCTTTTCCTTTTTTGGTGTCTTGCCCCCCGGGGCAGCCAGTTGCCCCTGGCCTCCCAGTGGCAGGCAGCCAGCTCCGGCCCCAGGCTCACCGGACGCCTGGGCGAGGCTGGCCAGGGCCCGGTACGCGTTGTTCACCAGCAGCAGTCCGTCCTGGCACAGCCGGACGCTCTGCAGGAGCAGCGCCACCACCTCTTCAAACAGGCGCTCCTCGATGCAGCCTGCGGAGGGAGGGGCCGGCGCAGCCTCCAGTCACCGCAGGGTCCAGGGCCCCCCTCCCAGGCCCTGGGGCCCCAGGAGGCTCACCCAGCGTGGACAGCAGCCAGAGGACAGCACAGCCGGCTTCGGCCATCTCTGCATCCGCAGGGTAGGTGGCCAGCAACTTGGTGACGCAGGCCGGGGCCTTCTTCAAGAGGTCCCTGCTCGTGGTGTCAGCTGGAGCCAGGACAGAGCGACAGAGGGGGCGCCTGCCGGACTACGCGTCAGGCTCCCACCGCTGCCTCCCGCCGCGGCCAGCAGAGCAGGAGCTCAGGGGTCCGTGTCAGCTGTCCTCAGAGACCGGAAGGCGGCTGGGGGAGGGGTGCTTTCCAGCCCACCAGGGAGATTTGGGGGGATTCTCTTGAGTCCCAAGGTGGGCTTGGGTGTGGGCATGGCCCTCTCCAGTTCTGCGGCTCTGCTGGCCAGGAGCCTCCGTCCCTCCGTCCCTCCGGTGAAGCCACTGCACAGGTGCTGCCTGACCCAGGTGGGGCCTGGGGGGGAGGGGGCAGTGTGGCGGGGCCCATTTCTTTCTTTGATGGATTACACTGTTACAGGTGTTCTGATTTTCCTCCTTCCCCCTCCACCCAGCACCCGCACTCCTTCAGGCCGTCCCCCCACCCTTGTGCGTGCAACGGCTGCTCCATTTCCTGTGCTGTGCTTTACGTCCCCGTCCCCGGGGCTGTTCTGTGACTGCCTGTTTGTGCTTCTTTATCCCCCCACCTCCTCACCCATCCCTACACCCTCCCATTTGGCACCTCCCGCTAACGCTAACGGACTTCTTTGTTCTCGCTGCTTTTGAGTCTCCGTCTTTAACCTTTCGTCTTTTAATGACAGGCGTCTTGGAGGGGCCTCTGTGCCCCATCGTGACTGGGACTCTGCGCTTCCTGCCCGGCCCGTTTCTGCATCATGAACGAGGGTGGGCTGACTTCCTGAACCGGGGGCTGCGGGGAGACCCCAGGGTCTGGGAGCTGGCAGTCCCCCTGGGCAGGAGGCGCCCCAGGAAGGACCCCCCAGGACAGCTTCTGCCCTAGACCTCTCCTCACCTTTCTTCCCCTCTGCTTCTGGCTCCTGAAAAGCTCAAGGGACAGGCCAAGAAGGAGGCCCCACTCACCGTCCACCAGCAGGGTCCAGAGCAGGTGCAGGCCGGCCAGGCAGACGTCCCTGTGGTCGGACCAGGTGCCCAGGTGCTCCACCACGTGCTCCAGCAGCTCAGCCTTCTGCAGCTCCTCCACAGCGCGCCCTGCTGGGCGGGTGGAGTTGGCACCGTGGAGAAGACCTCCTCCAGGAAGCCCTCCCAGAGCACCCCCTCCATCCTGCTGTCCTCAGGCAGGCAGTCCCATGGTGCACTCCCTGTCACTGGGCCCCTGCTGGGCCCGTCCCAGGATTCCCGGGAGCCACAGCCCCAGCACACCTGCCCCATCCCAGGCTGGGCCCCGACCATGACACTTTCCTTTCACGAGCCCCAGCCCCACCCCCCAGCCGAAGAGCCGGCCTGAGCTCTCTGAGATCCCGCTGGTTCCTGGTGGGACAACCCGACAGGCCTGACAGGCCACTCTGGTGGCGCCTGCTGTCGTGACGCACCCTGGCCCCCCGCCAAAGTGGCATCAGTGACAGGTGCCAGGTGTCCAGTTCATCGCCCAGCCACCCCTGGCTACCACAGGGATCCAGGTGAGAGTCCGTGGGCTCTGACCAGGTGCTGGGGAGGAGGGGCAGGCTTGCACAGCCCTGGGCACTGCCCCTCCCCCTCCGCACCCTCCCCCCGCCCCAGGCCTCAGGATCTCAAGGGCAGTGGGGCATCGAGGGCTCCAAGGAGAAGCAGGTGTCGGCACGGAGCCTAGCCGGTGCCTGTGCCCGTTTGTGGAGGGAACGAGAGCAAACAGGACAAGTGGGTGGGACAGACCACCTGAAGGCTCCCCACCTCGGCCCAGTGGGCAGGCAGACACACCCTGGCTGCAGATGATGGCCAGGAGACTGTATGCCGTGACTGCGAGCTGCTGGGCCTCCGGGTGGCTCCGCAAGGTGCCCAGCAGGACGGAGGTGACCGAGCTGTCCATCGGTGCCTCTTCGGCCGGGTCCCGTGCCAGCGCTGCTCAGCCGACGGAAGAAGCCCAGAGTCACCCCCCAGCACTGGGACGGGGGGCGGGGAGCCCACTGCCCTCTGTGCAGGAAGCAGAGGTCAGCCTCGCCCTCCTGCCACGGAGCAGGGCCCTGGGAGGGTGTCGCGTGAGGGGGTGAAGAACCCGCGGGTCGGGGACCCGCCTGGCCCTGCAGCCAGCGTCGGAGGGCAGGCACCAGTGGTCCGGCTCCCGAGAGCCCACCCGACTCCCCAGCAGGGCGGCACCCACCTCGGCCCAGGATGCGCAGCAGCAGGGAGCAGCCACGCAGCTGGATGTCCAGGACGCTCTGGTGGCGCTTCATGATGGCCACCACCTCCCCCATCTGCTCCGGCGGCCATGGCAGACCTGGCAAGGCGGAGGCAGGGGAGACTTGGCAGAGGGGCCGGGGCGGGAGGGGGTGCAGGCCAGACCAGGGGCCAGAGAGGGCCACACGCAGCCCCATGGACAGGAGGGGCCGAGGCAGGGTGACCGTGCTCGGCATGTGGCCCCCCCCGGGGCTCTTGTCCTCAGGACCACGGCTCCGTGACCAGAGCTTTCCTGCGGCCACACTCATGTGCGCACTGGGCAGCACTACTCTGGGCCGGCCTGCCTGCCTGCAGCCCCCGGCCGCGCCTGCCCCAGGAGTGGCCCTCTGGCGTCCGCAGCTTTCCTGCCCGACTGTGCTGTGCACTGGCGAGGGGCCAGAGGCAGCGGCAGGCAGGAAACCGAGGGTCCGTTCTGGACAGTTCCTTCCCCACTGCCGCTCCCCTCTCCCAGCCCCTCCCTCTCAGGCCCGAAGTGCCGGGCACCTAGGAAGCCAGGCCAGGGCCAGTCCCTCCCCAGACCTGTCTGAGGCAGGCCAGGCTCTGGGCGGCAGGAAAGGCCGCTGTGGGAAGGGGCCCGGCAGCCTCCGTCTCTACAGGAAGGAAAAAGCTCCCTCCCATGGCCTGGCACTGGGCGCACCCTGATCCATGGGGGTGGTGGGGGAGGGGGCCGGGGGAGGGGCAGGGGAGCGCCCACACAAGCACCATGCTGCTGAAGGAAGGGCCCGGACGGGGCCTCTGCAGAAGGATGGACGGTGGGCAGATGAATGAGGGACAGACGCATGGCGGTGGACGGCTGGATGGACAGATGGATGGGTGGTGGGCGGATGGATGGGCTGACATGACTGAATAAGCAGCTGGGTGGGGGGACGGACAGGTGAGTGACTGAATGTCATTTTCAAGCTGCTGAGACAGAGGCTGAGCAGACACATTTCAGGAAGCCACATTTTGGCAAAGTTAAAAAGGTCGCACTTGTTGATGGAGAGCGTTGGGGAAACGGGCCCCCGTGCCCTCGGGACGGGGGATGAGTGGGCACATTGGTAGAGGGCACTTTGCAGTGTCTGTGAAAGCGTGAGGTCTTCACACCCTGCACACCTCGGAGCGTGCCCCACGGAAGCACACAAGCACTGGCGTGGGCTCCAGGGTGCGCGGGTGCCGCCGGGGGCACTGCTGGGAGCAGCCCTGGGGCTCAGGTGAGGGGAGGCCATGGGAGACGGTTTGGGCCCCAAGCCACGCCCCCCGCGCTGGGAGGCAGTGGCCACACAGAACCGTGGCCTGCCTCGTCCAAGCGGGTCGGAAAGGCCCAGGCCCTCATGGGGACAGAGACCAGCATCAGAGGTGTGAGGGAGACTGCTGGGGAGCATGGGGTGAGGGCCGGGCCCCCCAGAGGAGCTGGGCAAGGGGAGCGGAGGGGTCTCTACCTAGCTGGTCGTCGGACATTGTCAGGAGCTTGTCCATGACCTTGAGCTGCACTTCCGGCCGTCTGGAGAAGTTGTGCATGACCTCTGCAGGAGACAGGAGGGTGTGGGAAGTGGGGCCTGCCTGTCCATCGGCCCCACAGCTCAGCGACCCGTCTGTGGGCACACTTCCCAGGTCCGGGGGCCGGGCAGAGGCGGTGTGCCCATCAGCCCCACTGTCCAGGCCGAGCAACCTGCCCAGAGTCAGACCGGCTTGCCTCACCCCGCCCAGGGCTCTCTCCCCTGCTCCTGGGGTTGGGGGGACACAGTTTCTCTGCCTTTGACTCCCGGAGACGAGCTGCAGCCCCAGAAGCACGGTGCAGACCCCGACCCTACCACTACCTCCGACGGCTCCGCTCCACCCTGCGTGTCTGGGTGACCCCTACGTGACACGAGGAGACTGAGGCTCAAGGCCACCCAGCTTGTGGGTGACGGGCTTCCACCAGACCCAGTTCTCTGCTTCCAAAGCCTGTGACCAGGAGACACTGGGAAGCCGAGCAGCCATGCCTCACTGGCGCCAGTTTGCAGAAGTGGGGACGAGCGGGCAGACGGTGCGGGGTCCCTGCAGAGAGCCGCACAGCGGGCGGAGGGGGAGAGCAGCCCACCCACACCCCACATGGGGCAGAGAGCGGGAAGGCGGGGCTGCCCTGGGACCGGAAATGACCTCTAGCTCCTGCGCCCTGGTCGGGGTGCAGGGCGTGTGGTGGAGCACAGGCACCCGGGGGGCTGGGGGCTGGGTGCTGGGCCCTCACGGGGCTGGTCACGGAGGCCTGAGGGTGTGGAGCTGCTGACAGAGCCCCACAAGCTTTCTCCCCAGCGGGGTGCACCTGCCGGCTCGGGGCTCTGGGCAAGCACCAACCACGCGGGAAGGGCTGCTGCGTAGGGAACACACTGGCTGTGGGGCCATGCTGGTCGTTCAGGGGCCTGGCGGTGAGGGGGCTGCTCTGCTCCAGGGCGGGCTCAGGGCCGCAGGGGCAGGGGAGGGGGCTCGGGCAGGGCGATGAGTGAGGCTGCAGGCCATGAAGGCCAGGGAGGGCGCCCAGCGAGGGCACCTGAGCAAAGCCAGCTGGTGACAGAGTGAAGGGCAGCTGGAGCCTCCCCGCCTGCCGGCCACGTGGCAGGAGCAGACCAGGGGGCTGGGCTGTGGGCGGGGCACCGACCCTTGGGAGCTAAGACACCGCAGCCCCGTGGTGCCCCCGCCTGGGCCCCCATCATCACCTAAAATGCTGGCCATGTGGCCTTCCAGCAGGATGCGCGAAATGAAAGCAGGCACCGCCTGCTGGTACGGCAGCTGGGTGACTCTCGGGGACCTGAAGTTGCTGTTCTCCAGGGCACGGTGGATGATGTTCCTGGAGAGAGTGACAGAGCCACGTGGCCAGTGCTCTCCTGGACGGACGGATGGACAGACACGACAGGCAGTCTCAGGACAGCCTTGCCCAGGCGGATGCTGGCCCCCGCCTTCCCATGTGGGCTCCATCTGGCATGCCTCTCACGTGTCACAGGCATGTCCTCCGGGCGCCCCAGCGGTCCCACCTCCAGGAGGAACAGAGTCTCCCACCCGGGCCGAGGGGGGAGGGTGCCGGACCCCAGCACTCCCACCTGTGTGGGCCCTTCCTCCACCAGAATTGGCTTTGGCAACCACGGCGGTGTGGAGGTGAGCACAGCCCAGGCTGGCTTCAGTGTTCCGGGCTCACTTTTCTGATTTTTATTTATTTTACCTCTCACATGACCCCCACTGGGGACCTGGCCTGCAACCCAGGCATGTGCCCTGACTGGGAATCGAACTGGCGACCCTTTGGTTCCCAGCCCGCGCTCAATCCACTGAGCTACACCCGCCAGGGCTGATCTTTAAAATAAACTGGAACCAGCACCTTCGCTGGGTCCTGGGGCCGCACGCCCCTGGCTGGATGGAGAAGTCAGCCTGCCGTCTCTTTCCTGTAGGACGTGTCACCGGACGGGACTGGGACAGGGACCCCTGGAGAAGCTCGGCCCGGGGAGGCAGGGCGGGCGTGGCCTTCGCCCACCAAGGGGCCGTGACCCCAAGCTCACCTGACGGTCATTCGCTTCGAGGGGTCGACCTGCAGCATTTCGGGCAGAAGGTCGCAGAAGTTCCTGACATGGGGGACCTGCCTCTCCCGCACCGTCCTCAGGACGCCCTGCAGGCCGTCCGGCTGGCTCCGGATGGACTTGCGCAGCAGCATGGCCTCTGTGGCCTGCGAGGGGACGGGGCGATGGGGATGCCCGGGCACCGGGGCAAGCACGAGGCGAGTGGGTGGGGAGACGCAGCCGCCACCTCCACCTTCCGCCTGGGCCCTGGAGTCCTTCCGGAAGGAGTGGCGGTTCAGAGAGAAGCCAGTGTCCGGGGCCGTGGGGAACAACCCTCCTTCCTGCCCACAGGCGGGGTCCCTGGGGCTGCGCCAGGACCCACACTGGGGACGCGTCACCACCCCAGCCCGTGGGTGACAAACAGGTCCACTTCCCATGGTTTGCAGCTAAACCCATCCTAAACGCAAACAGGGCCCGCTGGGCCCACCTGGGGCCCATCCAACACCAACGGGCAATGAGAACACCTGGAGGGGCCTGGGGTCACGGTTCCCGCAGGGCCAGGTGCTGGGGGCGGGTGTGAGGGCGGTGGGGCTCCCAGGGGTGCCAGCTTGCGGGTGCGGGCTGGGGGCTCACCCCCAGGAAGGAGCAGCTGACCATGTCGAGAATGATGCAGCCCAGGGACCAGATGTCAGCCTTCTGGGTGAAGGAGAAGTCGAGGGCCTCAGGAGCCATCCAGGACTTGTGAAAGGGGTCTGTTGGCAGAAGGGGGGGAGGCGTGAGTCCTGGCCTCCCCAGGGAAGCAGCAGTTTAAGAAAGAAGCCCTCGGCCGCCCTGCTCAGGGAGGCAGGGACAGAGTCTGCTGGTCCAGGGAGGAAGAGGCCCCGGCCCTGGGTCTCCGTGAAGCCGCCCGCCTTGGCAGGCGCCCACCAGGCGGCGGCGGCGGGAGCAGTAGAAGGAAGAAGGCTCAAATCTGCACCCTCTGTAAGCATTTGCCCCTTTACTTATTTTTCTTTTTTGAAAGACTTTATTTATTTACTTTCAGAGAGAGAGGAAGCGAAACATCCATGTGTGGTTGCCTCCCGTGCGCCCCCCACTGGGGACCTGGCCGGCAACCCAGGCCTGTGCCCTGAGCCAAACTGAACCCGCAGCCCTCGGCCGCACTGGTCAGGGCGCGTCTTGCCCCTTTAAATGTCAGCACCTGCAGGCAAAGTTCCAGTTGCCCCGCCCTAGTTTCTTAATCTGAACTCCAGACGAGGAGCCAGCTGAGCAGGGTCCTGGGTCCAGCTCTGTCAGGCCGTCCAGCCGCAGGCAACCCCTCCCTCTCTGGACCTCCATTCCGTGGTCACACAGCGCAGGGTGGCTGCCAGGGGCCCCACCATCTGCACTCCCAGCAGATCTGCCCACCCACCCATTTATTTATCTACACGTCCACCCACCCACCTACCTGTCCGTCCATGTGTCCACCCGTCCGTCCTCTGTGCACCAATGACAGTAGGTCAGTGCCTCCAGCACCTGCCACCCCGGGGCTCCAGCGCGCCCCACCGTGGTGGTTCTTTCCCTCCTTGACACTGTGCGAGGCTCCGCCCAGCCTCCCCCCGACTGCCATTCACAGGTGGGGGAGCCCACGCCCTGGACTCCCCAGCTCTTCATCCCTGGGCCACTTTGGCGCCTGGCCTCCCACAGCCTTTTGTCTGTGCAGGTCACTGTCCTCGCTCCCGAGGCCCTGCCTCTCCCTCTGCGGTGGTCAGCACTTTCTGGGGGTTGTGCGGACCCCGCGTGCCTCCCTCCGCCACGGCAGGGCAGCTGCTCGGCCTCTGTCCAGGCAGGGTCTGGGCCTCCAGAAGCCCAGAAGGGCCGTGTGGGGATCTTTGGAGCAAGGGCAAGTTTGACGTCACATGTTCCGGCCCCCAGAGCAGCCACTGCCTCCCGGACTCCGAGCAGCCAGCTTCGGGTGCACAGCCCTGCCCCCACAGCTCCCCAGCCACCACAGCAGGCCCCCGGCCACCTTCCTCTGCTCGGATGGTCCACTTGGCTCTGTGGGTCATCAGCGCATGGGCACTCAGGTCCTGCAGCTTGCAGTGGTTGCGGCTGACCAGGGCCACGTTGGATGGCTTGAGGTTCCTGAAACCAGGGGCCACCTTCATGCCGCGCCCATGGGGCCACGTGCACCCTGAACCTTACCCCCGCCCCGCCCCGCCCTGCCTGCCCCTCTCTCCGGCAGAGGCCCCTCTGCGGCCCACTTTTTGAATATTGTCTCCTGCACACGGGAAATACAACCAGGAATTTTAAATCACAGGAAAGGAGCCACCTGCAGGTGGGAACCCACCCCGTCCTTCTGCGGCTCCTCCCAGGTCTGAGCTTCGACGCCTTCGCTTGGGGGGCGACCCCGAGCCCCGAGCATTTCCCTCACACACAGGGTCCCCTGGCTCCCCTCCCCCTTGGCCAACCACACCGATCCCACCTGACGCCACTCCCAGCCCCTCAGACCATGGGTTCCAGGGGCAGGACTGGTGGCAGATCGCAGCCCGGCCACTGACCGAGCCAGAGGCCACAGCAGCTAATCTCCCGTCTGGTCGGGGGAGTGCTGTTATCTGCCCTCTCTCCTTGTACTTTAGAACCGGCCGCCGAGTCAGCTCGCCCTCCGCGAAGCCACGCGGGGAGAGCGCGTCGCTGGAGGCTGGGGCGGCGGCGTTCTCACCACGGTGCCCAGGAGGCCGGTGCTCTGGACAGGTGCCTGGCCTCGCCCCAGCTGCCTGCGCCACAGCCCCACCCGTCTCGCTGGGTCCCACTCGCAGGCACCGGTGTCCGAGGGGACACAGCGCCTTTCCTCCCAAAGCAACCTGGCCCCTGCGCCCGGTCACCTGTGGACGATGTCCAGCCCATGCAGAAACTCCAGGGCGTCCAGCACCTGGCCCAGGACATTGTGCATCCACTGGGGAGAGAGCAAGAGGCGCCAGCATTGCGGGGAGGTCCCCACAGCTGCCGTCCAGGTCAGCGACCCACCCGGGAAGCCAGCAGGACCAGGCCAGGCTGCGGACGGCCGCATTGGCCGAGAGCTCAGACCCCGCGCTCCTGTCCCCACGAGGGGACGCCGGGTGCCCCATGGCCTGGGCCCACACCCACCCATGGCTGTGGGCCTGGTGGGCGGCAGAGAGGGAAAAGTCCTCAGTGCTTGCTTGGGGCTCACCTCTCTGTCATTACAATGAAAAGGGCCCTGAGAAAGAACGTTCTGGAAGCATTCTGCGTCAGAAACAAGACGCAGCTCGTCTCCGGGCAGTGACTCTCCAACCGTGTCCCTGGTACTCCATGCTGGGGGTAAGCGAGCAGCCGAGCAGGCAAGACCCCGGGCTTCTCCCTGTCCACCCTCAGCCGAGGCCGGCTCACCGGCTGGACTTCTGAGGACACTCTGGGCTGGAGAGGCCCCACCTCCCCCAGGGAGCCGGCCTTGGCGGCCCCTCCGCCGGGAGATGGTGTGGGGCGCCACCCAACACAGGGGTGCTCAGAGCGCACGCAGGCAAGAGCCATTTGGGGTGGACTGTGGGCCTAACTGTTAGGGCCACGGCAACCGAGCTCAGGAGCCCACGTGGCCCTGGGGCAGGAGGGGTCTTTCCCACAGGACTCAGGCACTGCAACAAAGGACTTTCGCTGTTGAGAGAGAGAGCCGGCCCCAGCCTGGGGGCTCCGGTGATTAGATCCTCCCGACACCCAGAGGTTGCAGGTTCGATCCCAGGCAGGGCCCACGCCGGAACCCACGGGTGAGTGCATGAATAGGGGAACAACAGATCGATGTTTCTCTCCGCCTGGCTCCCTCCCTCCCTCTCTCTCAACCCAAGAAAGAAAGATTAAAAAGAGAGAACGGGCAAGCCGCAGGCAGGGCGAGACTCTCTGGACGCCCACACCCAGGCTGCGGGAAGAGCCCACACAGACCCACAGGAAAAGACCAACAGACCAGGGTTTCAACGGGCAAAAGACCCGAATGGACACAAAGGAGGGTTTCCACGGGGCCAGAAAGCGCTCGCTCTGGTCACTCATAATCACTAAACTTAAGTTTACTTAAATTCTTTCACTTAAGTAAAAAAGGCGGACACGCCCAAGTGCGGCCGGAACGGTCTGCTGGCGGCGACAGCGAGCCCGGCCGCAGAGCCTGCGCAGAGCATGAACGTGAGCTCAGGCTGCTCCGTGGCCCGGCGCCTCCTCGCCGCGGCGTCCGTCCGGAGAAACGAGCGTCTGGCCCTCCAAAAGGGCCCCGGCCACGCACGGGCCGCCTCGTCCCTCCGAGACCGGACGCCGGCTCGGGGCGGCCGCAGCCACAGAGAGGAAGGAAGTCCAGACGTGCGCGCGGCGTGGGTGGGCCTCAAAAGCGCCACGTGAGAAACCAGACGTGAACGACCGCAGGCGGCGTGAGTCCGTGTGCACGGAGTTCAAGGCCGGCAGAGGCCTGACCGTGGGTCCCGACAGGCCAGGCTGTCTGGCACTCCGGGGGTGCTCCGCACCCCGATCGGGAGACTGCGAGGGTCCGACTGTGCGAGCGTGCCTAGCTGCACACACGGAGCCAAGGACAAGGGTGGACAGGCCCCAGGGGCCCTGCCTCCCCCCCCACAGCGCCCCCACTGTGGCACCTGCGACATCACAGGGCCTGGGGACCCTGCCTTCCCCTCCGCAGCGCCCCCACTGGGGCGCCTGCGACATCACAGGGCCCCGGGGTGCCCTGCCTTCCCCTCCGCAGCGCCCCCACTGGGGCGCCTGCGACATCACAGGGCCCGGGGGGGCCCTGCCTTCCCCTCCACAGCGCCCCCACTGGGGCGCCTGCGACATCACAGGGCCCCGGTGGCCTCCAGCCTGGGATCTGGACAGTCCGTCTCACCTCCCAGTCAATGACTTCCTGTGCCTCCCTCTTCTTCTCAATGACCTCCTGGAAGCTTCTCTTGCTGTAATCCATCACCAGGCAGAGCAACAGCGAGGAGGTCTGCCGGGGACACGGGGACCCTCAGCCAGGTGCCGCAGCTCTGGCCCCGGAAGCCCTGGCCGCCGTCTGTGGTGGCTGGGGCAGTTCTGCCTGCTGGGGCCAGGGCGCCCGAGCCCCCATGGGCAGCCCTGCTCAGGTCTCCAGCCTCGCCCCCACCCCTGCTGCAGGCCGCTCCTGTCCCTGTGCACGCAGACCCCCCCCCCACGGGGAGAACCGCTCCCTCTCCGACTCAGCTTCCATCCACCCCCGCCCGGGAGGGGCCTGCCCCAGGGGGCCTAGGGCTCTAGGAAGGCCCCGCTCTCCCTCCCACAGGGAAATGACGTCCACGTGGTTTCTCCATGTCTCCTGAAGAGGGATTAGGGGTGCTCAGAACACGGATGGGGCGATAGCCTCTCCCCAAGTCCTCTCTCAGGCCCAGCCCAAAAGGGAGGCAACGTGTGTGAGGGGAGTCAGGGTTGTCAGCCCCGGGCGGGGACACCACTGTGGCCGCGTGACTAGGGTCTCACCCTCAGCAGAGGCCTCCCGGCTTCCCTCCACCTGCAGACCCTGCCACCCCCAACGTCGCCCCTGCCAAGTCCCAGGGGGTAACTGAAGGGTAAGAAGGCACGTGGCCTATAGGACGGAGCACAGGCTCAGGGGCTGCGAGACCCGGCCTGGCCTCCCCTGGAGCACCCCTGAACCTCTCTGCACCCAGGGACGTGGGCGCGGCCCTGCCCACCCCATGGACCTCCCGGCTCTGAGGAGAAGTGTGCAGCTCGTCAGTCAGCTGTGCGAGTCCAGAGGCCCAGGACAGCCTAGCGCCCGACGAGGGGGCAGCAAGGGACTGGCCCCCCGAGGCCTGCCTGCTCCCTGTCTGCACAGCAAGGCTCCACCCTCGGGGCGGGGACACGATGGGCCTTTGGCCGCAGGACCTGCTCAGGGGCTGAATGAGTTGGTGTTGGCCTCACCTCCCGGCCGGGCCCCCAACTAGGTGAGAAACTGGGAGGACTTTGTGTCTTCTTTGAACTAGGATGGCAACCCCTCCCCCACTGAGGCTGTTGGGGCGCACCTGAGCCGATGCCCAGAGAGCCCCCAGTGTGGCCCTGGAAAGTGCCAAGTCCGGGGTGGCCACGTTG
>PVJI01022760.1:0-24690 GCA_004026765.1 Micronycteris hirsuta
CCAATACCTCTCCAAGGTGAACGAATACATTAGCACTTACGGAACACCCACTCTGTATGTTTGTCCAGACACCCACGCAGGGGTGTCCAACCTTTTGGCGTCTCCGGGCCACACTGGAAGAAGAAGAGCTGTCTTGGGCCACACATGAAATGCACAAACACTAACAAAAGCCGATGAGTAAAAAAAAAGTTTTTAAGTACATTTGCGATTTTGTGTCGGGTTGCATTCATAGCCATCCTGGGCTGCGTGCAGCCCACAGACTGCAAGTTGGACACCCCTGCAGAAAGGTTCCGATTTAATCCTCCATCCACCCTCCATGGCAGGTTCTATTGATCCAATTTTCGTAAGTGAGAAAAAAACACACACAGATTAAGTAACATGCTCAAGGTCACAAAATGATAGAGAATGTTTGGTGTTTTGAACTCAGGTCTGTACAGTTCCCCACCTCATTCATTTTCCACTTCAGATTGTAGAAGCAATATTCAGGAGCAGGAAGGTGAGCGCTGGCCGGAGGAGCCAGACAGGACCTGCCGACCTTGAAGAGACAATGCCAACCTGGACACAGGTGACCAGGTTCTCCTCTAAAACTTTTCAAAGACCAGCATTGACAAGTCGGCTACAGCAAGATGCTAACTACCATCCAGCAAAAAAGGTCCTGAGGATCTATTCTGTAACGGTTCCTGAGCTCAGGGTTTCCACATATATTCCGTCATTGAATTCTCATCACTGTTAAAAAAAAACTGTTAACATGTATGAAGGTATCAGAGGCTGTTTATCCAGCAAAATGGCATAAACCCTGCAAGCAAGCAAGAACACCTGAGAACTTCTATCCCCCACTCAATGCTGGTTAGAAATTTTACAATCACCTTACAGACAGAACAGTATGAAGACCCAGACAACTGCACATACACTTTCTTTGGTTCTTTCTTTTAGATTCGGCCAGTGCTTTGCACACTAGTTAACACAGAAATCACTGTTCAGGGCGGCATACCCAACAACCACATAAAACGCAATTATTTTGGCAATTAAAGTATTTTCAAGGGTATTTTTGGCTATGAATGATGTTCACCCTGTACGACAGCTTTGGAACCTAAAGAAGGAGTAAGTAAGACACAGTTCTGCAAGACCACAGGCCTCCTCTCAGGTTCTCCTTCTCAATGGATAATCAGGAAATCTAAGATCCACAAGGGGTGATAGAGGCTACCAAGATCCACTCTTTCCCAGGGCGGCAGTCCACAAGGGTTGCCACCCACTTCTGATGACGGGGGCGTGGAAGGTAGACTTTTCCGCTGGACAGCTCCCACCACCAAGCACGCCCTTCCTCTAATTATCTGCTGTCTGTTCCCCTCCAACTGCTGCCCGCTGCTGCTGGCTTTGTTCTTCCACCCTGCAGAATAATGATAATCTCTTTCCTATGACAATATTTGAATATTTGAAGCCTGGTGGTAGGAAAATTCTTTCTTAGCATCACAGTGATCAAGTAAAAAGTAGAGTATCTGCACTGCACTTGCTAGTGATTATCTGATGTGTTTTCTTTCTGGGTGTGCAACTCTATACATCCAAGTCAGTGACACCACCCCCAACTCCATGAAGCTGCCCCACCGATGAATTAAGTTGCACGTTTGGTGAGCTGAGCCCTGGAAACATCAAGCCTAGCTGGGAAGACAAAGAACAGAGAAAACATGTCATGAGGCAGTGTTCTTACAGTGGTTATCAATTGGGCACCAGGTACATGCAGAGAGAGTGGGTTCGGGTCCCAGCCCACCCACTGAGAAAGACAATGACCTGTGCGTTTGACCCTCATGAAACACAGCTTACATCTGGAGGCTCCTTCAGGAGACTGACCGGGTCTCAGGGTCAGCTTGCTTAGCGCCCCCTTTCATGTCTCAGACACCTGCCAAGTGCCAGGTGCAGCGTAGCTGTTCAATGAGTCCCACTCCAACCCTTTGGCACTTCAAAGGGCCCTGAAGGAGAGAATAACTAAATCAAATGAGCCCAGAGTTCTCAAGTGAAAGTTTAAAAATCTCATTAATCACACAACTTCAAACACCTAAGACTAGGAGTCTTGGTCTCCATCCCCTGTGGTCTAACGGCTCATTAAGTGACATGTAACAAGTCACCTAACTTCTCTGGACTTCTATTTTCTCAGTGCTATATTGAGGGGTTTGTCCAAAGGACTGTAAGGTCCCTTTTGGACCCAGGGTCCCCGAATCTCCTCCTGTCCCAGATAGGAAGCTGAATAAAACATAATAATCTGGCTGAACTAGTCAATCCTGAAATCAACACGTGATTTCTGGTAGAAAGACGAGCATACAGGAGGCAAAGGCAGATAAAGATTCCAGCTCCAGCCCTTCCATTATCCAGCCACGTGTGACCAGCTCAGTACATTCACCTGCACATGTTTAAATACCAGTCTCCACATTCACTAAGTGATGATATTGGATAAGTCACTGAATCTCCTTCGGCCTTGATATTCACATCTGTAGACTCAGGTTAATTCCACCTAATCCCAGGGCTACTGGGAGGGTGAAATCAATTAAATCATGTGTTAAAGTGCCCAGCACCCACAGGACACGTGCTGCATGTTTCCTGTTTTCATTCTTTACCCCTCCAACCCACTTAATCAGCAGACTCAGATTCCAAAGGCTTTTTGCACCCAAAGCACAGACAGACAGAGCTAGAAGGTACTCTAAAAGTGATTGACAGATGAGACTTGGAAAGGCATGGTGACTTGCCCAAGGACCTACACGTTTCAGCAGCAAAGCCTGACCCAGAACACAGGGTGGCGGATCCCAAGGGTCATACAAGACACAGAGAACCCTGTACAAGCTCTCCTCTCCCTAAGGAAACTGGGAACTCCCCACTTATAACCAAATTCTGAAAAAATGAAAATAACAGAACATTTTATTTATGTTTTTAGGAGGGCTGCAAGAGAGAAGTAGCATTATAGTTGGTCTATAAAATGCAAGGTTTTCTTGAATTACCTATGAAATGCAGGACAGAGTTTCTCCCTAGCAACCTTTCCCAGTAACTCGGCTCCCTTTGCTCCTTCCACTTCTGCTCTTTCCAGTTTCTACCCCGAGGCAGACAGGCTTGCATTAGGAACCTCTCTGGGCAAGGTGAGAAATCTCAGCCTGGAACAATTGATCCACACCCCAGCACACACAAACAAGAAAATCATCACAACCGTGTTATCCATAATACAAAAGGAATTCCTCTCCCAAATCCTGAGAGCTCCAGCATGAGACAACTGGAAAGTGCTCAAATTCACTGAGGCACAAAGATAACTCCAGGGTCAGGGACCCAAAGGTCCTCGAAATGACATGATCAATATCCCTGAGAGCGTTCAGGTATTTCTGGAGAAAGCTCAGGCCAGAGTCTGCCCAGGGCCACTCTACTGAGTAGGAGCACTGAAGAGGGAGCCCAGACAATATAAGGAGGGGCCAGGGTTACGTTCCCTTCTTTACCAGATTCCCAAAGGAAAGCATGTATCTTCAGGGAGCATTTGACAGAAAGCTATACCAAGAGTATGCTTGTTTATAGCTCCTGGTTAAAAGACTCCCAGCCAGTGTCTCCCAGAAATCAGAGAGCCCCAATCCAAGCCTCATATTGTGTGCTGGAGCAAACAGACCCAGAGAGGGAGACCATCGCGCCCAAGTTCACACAGCATGCCTGGGCAGCCGTGGGATAAAGTCTGTGCCTGACCTTCAGTCTGGAGCTATTCCCTTCCAACTGCCCTCAGGCTCCTGTCTACCAGGCCCACTCCCTCTTCCAAAACCCTGGGCTCACCTCCTGGTATGAGGGTTGAACAGCGACTCAGAAGCAGGTGACAGTTTAGCAATTCATCCAGTAGGACCTCTGTAAGGCCAGAGCAGCTGGGTCCCCAGTGGCATGGAGAGACTGCAGTGCCCAACTTTGCAAGGGCTCAATCTTCCCTAAGTGATCCCCCTCCTCCTCCTCCCCCACCTCCCCCTCCTGGTCCTCCTCCGTAGTACTACAGAGACATGTGCTCTGCTTGGGAGGAAGAAAGGAGGAAGATGCAGCCGTTTATTGGAAGGAGAGGGACAACAATCTGCTGTCGTGTTATACACTCACACCTAGCAGACGAGGAATGGAAAAGATAGCTCTAAAATAGCTCTATCTGCTGCCACAGAATTGTTAACCCTGTGCTCCAGCTTTGCTCCTCACACAGCTCAAGCGAGAGAAACAATACACTTAACCAATGGAGTGCCAGCCAAAGACATTACATCATCAGTTAGCACCGTCATTGGCTGGTAATTCCTAGAAGGCACCAGTTTGCTTCAAGATGCTTAACTCTTTCACATTCGTGATAGCAATGACTCAAGTATTCAGTCTAAACTAATGTTCCTGGACGTTGCTTATATCAGAATCCTTTGGGGCGCTTTCTAAACATACTGATCACTGTGTTCTACCCCACCATCTAAGTCAGATTCTTCAGGGGGAACATGAGTACCTGTATCATAAATAGTGTACAGAGTGTTAGGATCACTGGGGAAAAAACTCTTCCTCTCCAAAAGATAAATGGGATAATATTTTTCTGAGCATTTATTATGTGCCCAGTACTTTGCAGTATCATCTTATTTATTTTCTACACTGAGTAGTGACTGTTATTTGGCTCCATTTCATAGGTATAAAAAGGGAGAGTAAATGGCTTGCTCATGAGATGGAGCCTGGCTTTGAAAGGTTTGCTCCCACCTGAAATCAAATCAAGCCATTTTTCTACCTATTGCCTCCAGGGTTATACAACATACAGACCCTCTGAATGAGCTGGAAAATGCCAGTGGCCTGCAAAGAACTGGGGAATGAAGAGAATGGTGAATTCCCAGGGCAGGTGATCAGGGAGAATGAACCCTCCTGAGAATCATTCTCATTCTCAGGCTCAGTCCTTCTGCTTTCTGCTGCCTATTTCAACTTAGCTGTCACTTTCTCTAGGCAGCATCCACTCACCCCCAAACCTGGGACAGATGCTTCTGCTCCAGGCTTCTGAGGTCCCTTGTATCTTATCGGCTGCAGCTACTTTTTTACCTGGAAAACTCCATATGGTTAGAGCCATTTCTAACTCTGTCAACATCTTCCCAGAATGGTGCCTGCCACATATGAATACTCAACCAAGTCTACAGCAGGGAGGTGAAGAGGGAGGGAAGGGGGGAGGGTCTTTGCTGAAGTTTGAAATGGCATCATGCTCATACGGGAAAGGGAGAGGACTGGAAGCCAGGAAATCCACATGAATAAGTTATCTGACCTTAGCCAAGTTCATTTTGGGGGGCCTGAAAATGAGGACAACAGCACCTTCCTCATAGGTTTAAATTAAAGACTGATCCAACCTTGAATGTACTCCTCTACACGCTCTCTCCCTAGATCTCATCCATTTTGTTGGCTGACTTCTAAATGCCGACAAGTCCCACATGTGTATCTCCAGCCCAGACTCCCCGACCCCCCAGGCTCCATGGCAATGCCCTGAGCATCTCCAAGACAGCATTTGAATTTTCTCCTCTAGCTCCAACTTGCTCCTCCACTCTGTGATTGGTGCTCCCATCGACCCAATCTTTTTTCTTTTATAATTGAGGTGAAATTCATATAACATACCCATTTAAAGTGTACAATTCAGTGGCATTTAATACCACATCTATCTGGCTCTGACACATTCTCATCACCCCAGTAGAAAACCACTTACCCTTTAAGGAGTCATGCCCCGTCTATCCTTCCTCCCCAAGCCACTGGTAAGCACAAAACACCAATCCATTTTCTGTTTCTATGGCTTTGCCTATTCTGGATATTCATATAAATGGAATCATATGCTATGTGTTCTTTTGTGTCTGGCTTCTTTCACGTAGAATGATTTCAATGTTCATTCACGTTGTAGCATATATCAGCATTTCATTGCTTTTTATGGCTGAGTATCATTCCATTGTTAGTATGTACCACATTTTGTTTATCCATTCATCTGTTGATGGATACTCTGGCATCTAATCTTAAAACATAAACCTGATCCTTGACCCTTCCCTTTACTGTACTCCCCACACCTAATGTATCAAGTCCTATACATTTTACATCCAAAATAGAATTCTAATCCTACTTTTCCCCAACACCACTGCTATTGTGAGGCCAGGACACCAACATCTCTCACCTAACTCCTAATTTTTGACAAGATCCCGTTCTTCTCTCTACTCTACTTCTCAGCTGGTAACTGCAGAAACTATCTCATCCATTCACTTCAGCAATATTTACTGGGCACTATTCTCGGTAAACATTCTCCATGGGGCTTGCCTCCTAGAAGCATGACAGACAACCTAAAAATCCATACTATAACGCCAGCTGACTACTCGGCTTAAAATCCTTCAGTGATTGTTCATTGCCCTTTGAGGAAAATCCAAGCTCAGCATGGACTCCCCAACTCGTCTCAGGCTGCTCCCCAGTCATACTGAGCTCTGTTCCTCCACCTCACGGTCCTTGAACAAGCTGTTCTCTCTGCCTCAACCCTCAGATCTCAGTGTAAATATCACTCCTTCGGCTAATCGTCCCTGGCCACTCTGTGAAGCAGATTCACCCTTCATTCATTTCAGTCATTCAAGAAATTAGTGCTAAGCATTGTGCTGGGCCCTTGTATGAACTCCTGGAGCCTTTAGGCCAGTGGGGAGGACCCAAAAATGGATGGACGAGTGCTACAAAGGGAGAGTAAAAGGGAAGGGGGCTGCTTTACACAGAATGGTCCAAAAGGCCTTTCTAAGGAAGTTATATTGAAACTGGAGGATGAGAGGGACTCAGTTGGAAAAAGGTCCTATTATTCTTCATCACATCCTGGTTATGCAATGCAATGCAATGCTGGTTGCTGTCCTGTATTTCCAGCGCCTAGGACAGCAACCAGCATTTAGGAGGCATTCAGTACTCATTGATTCAATTAACAATTGGGTAAAAAATGAATTAATAAATCCACCAATGAAATCACTTCAGGAAGCATAATAAATCATATCGTTTTGATATTTGTTGTCGTTATTTTATGGCAAAGGACAGCTACTCTGTTGGGTTTTGGAAAACTGGGTTGACTGTAAAATCAGAATAAGAGTACCTAACTTGGAAGATTACTGGATAACTAGGAGAGAATGCATAGATATACCAGGCACTCAGTAACAGGCAGCAAGAGTCACTGTGGCTATTATTAAAGGTTCTGTCTTTACAAAAGTTGATTTACTCAACTCAAACTCCAAAATCCATTTTCAGATGCAGTCAAGAAGTTAAAAGATAAAAAAAATGAACACTTTGAAAATGGCTGCTCTGCACTAGGCTCACTGCAAAGCCCTTTCTGTCATAGTTGTCTCATTTGCTTTGCAAGCCCATCCGCCCAGGTGCCTGCCCTGGTTCAGCTCTCGATCCCACCCAAGACCAAGGCACTTCTTACTTCCCCAGCTGCAGGCAGCATTGGCTTCTCACAGCTCACAGCTGAGTCTCTTCCTCTTCAGGAACTCTTCTGCTGAAGAGACACCCAAAGTTGTGCCCCCTCCCTGGGGACAGCCTGCACCCACTGGCTGGTCAACATGCGGCTTCAAAGGCTTGACCCCATGCCTAAAGGGATCAATGGAGACCTCTCTTGCACTCCATCACAGGTCAACCTCTCCCTCTGCCCAGTCCTGCTTCCCTCCCCTATCTCCCCGCCTTCATCCCCAGAGTAAGACCACTACCCAGGAATCCCCTGCACACAAATCTCAGAGTCTCTGATTGTGTTTTCAGGGACCAAGACCTATGGCAGGTGGGTATGATGATTTCCTTTAACATCAGAAAACTGAGGTTCAGAAAGGTTGATAATGTCCCTGGGCACACAGCTCAAGTGACTTTCTGCTCTGACTCCTCAGCAGACCTTGCTCTTTACCACAGCCTCTAATAGCTGACGCTGTGTCTCTGGGAGACAGAAAGAAGACCCGTGGAGAAGGGAAGGCCAGTGGATCAGAAAAGGGGAGCAGCCATACCCTTCACTTTCCTCCAGGGGCCATTCCTAATGACAAAGTTGAGGTCAAAGCTTCCAGAAACAATGATTAAAAATGACCTGCAGAAGCAGACATCACATGGACAACATCTCCCCACCCTAATGCATCCACAGCTAGAAGTAGGGGACAGGGTTCCTGGGCAGATGGGGATGCCTTAAGTGGCCAGGATATTTGCAGCCATAGCCCCAACAGTAGCTACAACTTACCAGCTTTCTATGCATCCAGTCTCCATCCGTTTTCCACAGAGCTGCAAGGGTGACTAGATCACTGCAGAATTCTGCCACTGCCCCCCTTCGTCCCAGGACAAAATTCTAAATAGTCTAAGGCTGCTTTTTAAGGTCTGTGCATGCTTTAGCTCCCTGCAGTGTTGACAGCTCATTTCCTACCCACAATATGCCCCCATCCTACTTGATCATCTGATGTAGGATTATCTGATGTTCTAAGTCAGGATAGTGGGCTTTTTCACTTTCTTTATCTTTGCACAAGAACATCTATCTGGAATTCCTGCCATCCCATCAAGCCACCCCCCCCCCCAACACACACAGCTTTCAGCCTGGCAAACCCTCCTACTCAACTTGTGCCCACTCAATAGTCACCGCCTCTCTGAAGACTTCCTGGCTTGCTCACGGTCCTCCTCTACACCTCAGTCCCCTCTATTACGGCGCACTATCATTGTTCCTCCTCTCGTCCTTCTTAGTCCCAGGAGCTCCTCCAACGCCCTTCTCCGTGCTGCTAGGGCTTACTTAAGCACAGGGTCTGGCACACAATCGGAGCCCCATAAATGCTGAATAAATACACGGGGCTCTGTATCAAGAGCTAGTGTCTCCTCCTAGTCTGGCCCAAGAAACAACCGCTCTGAGATGTTTTTCCTGTGCCCCAGGATGACTGGGCATAGGAAATGGCATGACAAATCTGACCCCTAACCCCAGGGCAACAGGTCACAGGGTCTGAGGACCTAGGCAGAGCAGAAATCCGCCGCTGCGGTCCCTGACTCCCCGCAAGCTCTTCCCTGGGCCCTGGCGCGGGGTGAAGATAATCTGAGAAGCCACTACCCTAAGCCCCTCCGGCTCCCAGCCCTTCAGACATTCCCTGCACATGGACCTGTCTGTCCCAGCGTCGGGCCCCGGGGCCGCGCAGCAGCAGCCAGGGGAGGAAGCGTGGCGTGCCGGCTCCTCGCCTCGCTCCCGGCCCCTCAGCGCCCGCATCCCGCGGGCACACAGCCTGAGCGCCCGGGGACGCCGCCAGGCACAAGGACGCCACCAGTAGTCTCGGCTGAGGGGTCGAGGGGGGACTCCCGACTGCCAGACACCCTACAAAGTCTACTTCGCTGCGGCGCTCTGCTTACCGTGGGAGCCGCCAGGTACCCAGAGCCGGGTGGGCGTCTTGGCCACCGGGCCCGCCTGCGGAACCTCTCCCGCTCCGGGAGCTCAGCCTCCGCATCCCACCGCGCGCTAGCGTCTCCTCTCCGCCGGCCTCCCCGCGCCGCGGCGCCCCATTGGCTCCCGCAGCCAGGCCACGCCCCCACCGGCTCCGCCCTCCGGCGGCCCCGCCCCTGCACCCCTTCCCGCCTCACCGCACCAGCCGGCTCCTGGCTTCTCCACGCAGGGAAAGTTGCTTGTAGACTCAGCTCTCACCGGCTCAGGCAGCCGAGTGAGGTAATAGGCCTCCATCCCGAGAGAGTCTAGACGTCCCCTGGGGAGGGCGAAGAGTGCAGTGGCCTTGGAAGCTGGCTTTGAGAAAGTCACCTGATCTCCCTAGAGCTCAGGCGCTCTCCCTAGAGTTCCTCTGGGAAACCTGTCAGGACACTGTCACACACGTCTCAGGTAGTATGCGGGGCGCTTAGCACCAGGGATGCAACAGGGAACGAGGCGTTCTGTTGCCCTCATGGAGTCTGCATGGGGGCGGGGCGGGGTGGGGCAGGCCCTGTGCAAACAAACAAACAGGGAACATAATGTCAGCTTGTCAACGGAGTTATAAGGAAAGGAGTGATTATAAATAAGAAAGGGAGCCAGGGATGCTATAAGTAGGATGGTCTCCAAGGCCACCTTGAACTAGGAGCAGAAGGAAAAGAGTGGTTCTGAGGCTGGAATTGGAGAGTAGGATGGTTGAGTGTGGTGACCAAGGGCAAAGTGAGCGAGGCCAGAGCAGTGACCGGAGCTGAATCACTCTGGGCCACACGAGGAGCTTCAGGTCGGTTTTAAGGACAAAAATAAGCCATTGGAGGGTTTGAAGGGGTCTAGACAGTGGTAAAAGACCACTTTGGCTGTTGTGTGGAGAATGGATTTCGGAAGAGAAAGAATGGAAGCAGGTAGACCGGTTTGAAGGTGTCTTAGTCTGCTCAGGCCGCCATAACAAAACACCACTGACTGTGTGTCTTAAACAAAAGACATTCATGTTTTCACAGTTCTGGTGACTACAAGTCCAAGATCAAGGTGCCGCACTGTCAGTTTCTGGTGAGGGCCTCCTCCCTGGCTTACCCACTGCTGCCTTTCCCTGGGTCCTCACATGGTGGAGAGAGAAAGAGAGCCAGCTCTCTGGCATCTCTTTCTCAATGGGCACTAGTCCCATCATGAAGTCCACACCTCTGTGACTTCATCTAAACCTAATTACCCCCCAAAAGCCTTCTCTCCAAATACCATCAACATAAGATTTCAACATACGCATTTTGGGGGCACATAATTCAATCCATACCAGGAGGCGATTTCAGAAGTCCAGAGATGATGGTGACGTAGACCAAGGTGGTGACAACAGGGATGGGGAAAGTGAGCCAACTGAAATGTATTTTGAGAATATCGTGGAAAGTCTTGACGATGGGTTGGATTTAGAGCATGAATGAAGAATGATTCCTGGGTGTGTCGCTTGAGCCACCCATGGGATGATGGTGCTGTGACCAACATGGGGAAGACTAGGGAGGAAGAGGTTAGAGGCAGAGGGAAATTAAAAGCTCCATTGTAGACATTTGAGAGGCCTATTAGACATCTTACAACAGTGCCAGGCTTTCTTCAAATTGTTTTATACATATTAACTATTTATCTAGATAGAATTCTCATAATCACCTTATGGTGAAAATGTACCCTCACTATCCTCATATTACAGATGAGGAAGTGAAGACATTGAAAGATTAAGCAACCTGCCCAGGGTACATTCACAACCTGGGGAATCTCAGGGCAAAGGGTGGGGTAGGGGAAGTATTCAAAACTGGCCCCATACACAGAGAGCAGAGAGAGAGAGAAGAGAGAGGCAGACCACTCCAGATTGGTAGGTGGCAGGTTTAATAAGCAAGGGAACTTACATATGAGGCTTGTCTTGGGCGGCCAAAACACAGTAGATCTCTGCGCTCACCCACCAGAATCTTAACAGTTTATATAGAAGCCTTAACTGGTTTCAGTCACATACTCAGTCCAGATGGTCTCAACAACACATTACTCTCTGGAGGCTGCGTCTTTGAAACTGCTCCATCTATGGGAACAGTGGGTGGAATATACTTTCCAAGGACAGGGGAAGGTGTGAGGAGCCTCCAGTTGCCGAGTGCAGCTCTCAGGTCCAACCACTGGGCCTGTTCTCTTGATGACTTTTTCCAATACACAAGTTTAGCTAGAGCTCAGGAGAGAGCCTGGGGCCAAAGATATATGCATTAAGGAGTGCCCTGACCTGGGACTATATAAGACCAACTGGAGAAAATGTGTAGTGGGCGAAGAGGGGAGAGGCAAAGACTGAGCCTTTGCAAAGTTCTTTCCCAACATCTCCACTTACTGCCTGATCCTGAGCAAGTGACCTCAGTCAATATGAGAAAGTGACCCAAGTTCAGTAGCTAAGAGGGCATAAGACCAGCTCAAGGATCACAAACTCTAATCCTGTCGGGAACAGGCAGTACTATAGCAAGTGAGGTTGGCAAGGTGTGCTAGAACAGGCTGGGGTGGGGGCTGTGGCCCACTGAGGTGTGCGCACTTGCCTAAGGGGGCAGTGCACTCAGCAGCAACTGATTTTTGCCATATGGCAATATGGACCCTGAGTTCCCAGATGATCTCATTTTTATTAAAGAGCCAGGAAATCAGATTATGTCAAATCTCTAGATTTCTTAATGTTGGCAATTAGTTTAAAATTTTTTTTAAAGACTGTGTGGGCTGAGACTGTTGGACAGAATCAAATCCGTATATAGGCAAGAGTAGCTCATTTGGCTGCTACTTTCCAACGCTGGGTTAGATAATACCTCAGGTCCCCTTAAGAAATTCCTCACAGTTTCTGTTCAGAGACAGATGGCGACAATAGTAGCACATAAAAGATCAAGGAAATCTCAACTTGGAAACCCAGCATAGTCTTTCACAGCAGTTGGCTAGCTTCTGCCTCTACTCAAGTAGTACAGCATTTCTAAGCAGCAGTTTCTCTTACCTGTAAAAACAGGAGGTCAGAGCAGAGCTCCTCCAAGATTCCTCCCAATTCTATTTGGAGGTATAACAGTAGTTTGTTGTTTTTTTTTTTAATTGTAGGTTTTCAAATATGCATATGGAAATTGCTTGGGGAAAAATGGAAAGGGTATTCTTGTCTGGGTCTGCAAATTCAAAATGCCTTCCTAGTAAGGAAAAGAACAGAGTGAGATAGAATTTAGGATAAGAAACCAGGCAAATTATGGCATGGGATTTTTTTTTTATTGCACTATGAATAAGAAAAAAAGGCAATTAAGTAGATGCAGGCATGCTTAATGGTTTCTATTGAAAAGTCACTGTATGGTAGCCAGTTCTCCATGTAGATCACTAAAGGCTTTGCAATAATGAGATTCTCTGTCATGTATTGGAGGTCAGCCGCATCCCAGCATTATTTATTCTTATATGCTGAGCTTATGTAATGAAAATAGCCTGAGAACAGTTAATCACCATCCACTGAGTCAGTCCCTTTTGTCCCCACTTGAGATATTGTTGAAAGCTGAGAAACAGCTTATGATTTTACAAGTCACCGAGTTTTGTGTAGGAGTGAATGTAGGGTTGGGAGCAAGAAGACCTGCATGCACTCATTGAATAACCTCTTTTAACCTTCGTCATCAGTAAAATGAGAGCTGGACGAAATGGGACTTCCTAGAAGATATTTGCATTTGTACCTCCACAGTTCTTTGGGAGGAATTTTTCACAGTGTGGAGACCTGGTAATTCCCAGGGTGAGATCTTTCCACAATTTTCTACCTCCTGGTCCTCAGTATCCTGGAGGCAGAGATGTCACCTAAGTTGGGCCAGTTAGATACTCACTCTTGGGACTTTGTCTCTCCAGAAAGTGATAAGGATGGAGAGAGAGAGAGAGAGAGAGGAATTGGCTGTGAGATTGATCAGAGTGATGGTGGCCACAGCAACAGCATCCTGAAGAGGCTGGACCCGTGGTTCTGCTTGCTCATGAATCTTGTGAGCTAACCTCCAGCATTTCCTAGGTTTCTGCCAGTGTCTCAAGCCTGGGCCTTTATGCCATCCCTGTCCTCCGTCCAATTTTATTTTGTTAATCTCCCATCTCTACTAAATTCCCTTCATCTGTTAGAAGGCCAAATTATTTCTCTTGCTTTTAACCAAGGATCTCAATGGATCCAGTGAGGAAAAAAACATTGCATCATGGGACCCTGTCCCTGGGGAACAAATCCAGAGCAGGAATTTGCATGTATATGAATGCATACACAGTGACAGGTATGCATAGTCTCTCACCACTCAGTAAGAAATCCAACCCTACAAGGTAGTTGTGGTTCAGGTTTTAAAAGGTGTTTATTTTTTATATGAAAAGCCCAGATGTGCCATTCATAACAGAGCTTAAAGGGTGGGGGGACAAACAAAACCTTAAGCAGGCCCTTGTAATAAAAAAAAGAATTGTAGAAATAAGCCCACTAATATGTAAATTTGGTAGTTGGCAAAGTCCTTTCACATGAATTCACTCATTTCAACTTACTCCTGTGAGGTAGGCAGATTAGATAGTATTTATGATTTCTATATTATACTGATAAATAGCTGTCATTCATTGAACACTTTTTGCAGACCAGGCACTGTGCAAAATGCTTTACATGCCCATATACCAATCCTGTTAAGGAGATGTTATCCCCATTTTATTCATGAAGAAACTGAGGCTTGCATAGTTTATATACATAATACACATGGTTGAGGTGAGAGCTCACCTCACACACATACAGCTTGGTGTCATGTAACACAGCTAGTGAGTGACAAACCTGACAATGGAACCCAGGTCCAGAGTCGGGAATTTTCTACTCCATTTGGCTATAACTGTTCACACTTGCCAACAAGAGCAGACTTGATTCAGTTGTCCATCCATGGATAGATTTTTAAGGTCATGGGAAAGATCTTCTCATATTTCCCCCTCTCTGCCTATCATGGTGCCTAAAATCTGCATGAAGATGAATTGCTATGATTGACAACTGATCCAGGCAGTACAAATGCAAGTATGCCTGTGAGTGGTTAAATGCTAAGTTTAATCAGTTGAAGAAGTAAAAGGGCTCCGTCCAGAGAGGGTTGAGGTAGTCATCATTTCACTATGTATATCAAATAATCATGTTATACACCTTAAATTATGCAATATTTATCAAAAAAATAAAGTAAAAAACTACAAAGGTAAATGTAAAAAACTTTTCAATTTTTCCTATTTTCTCTTTGGGTTAAAAAAATCTTTTAGGAAGGTGGAGAGGTGGGGCATAGAATAAAAGAAAATCTGATAATATTAATTTACTCCTTGACTGAAGGAACTCATTTCATCCCTGAGCCCTAGTAAAATGAGGGGAGTGTTTATAATGTCCTAACATTGATGGTTCTTTTCTAGAATCCTAAGTAGAATTCCTAAGGCTCAGGGGTGACTCGGCCTGGTCTGGAGCTGAGATGGATTCTAAGCTCCAGATTTTGAGCAGTTTCATGCTTACTTGTTTGTAGCACAGAACATTTTTGCTGATGTTGCAAAAGATTGTCATGGCAACCAGAAAAATAAGTTTCCAAGTCTTCAGAGCCCCCTTTAAGGAGAGGCAGGTGTCAGTGGGTGTTCCTTTGTAGTTAAGGGCGCTTGAAGGTTTTAGCTGATCAAGTTACTTTCAAAGGCATGTTCTAATACATCTGCCTCCACAGCTCTTGGAGAAGCAGCTGCAGCGAGGCAGAGAGAAGACCAGCTCCGCCAGGATGAGCAATGGGAACCTAGGCGGCAGTTCTCACCACTGGCTGCACGGGAGAATCACCTCCAGGGGTTAAAATGCACCAATACTTGAGTGCCTGGTGCCCTGACCAAATCGGTTGACAGAGTATGAGGCCTGGGTATCCATAGGCATATATTTTGCCAGGAGACGCAGTGGTGTAGTCAAGGTCGAGAACAGCTGAACTGGAGCTTGGGTCCCAGGTCCACAGCTGTGTGGCCTTGGGGTCACCCTCCTCACTTGTCCAAGCTTTGGGTTCTTCACCTGTAAATTGGGTAATATAACCAGCTTTGCAGGACTGTTGTGAAGCTTAAATATGAAAGTGCCTGGCAAACACCAGGGCTTAGAATCAGCATGGGCCTAAACACTGAGAGCCATTTTCTTTCAGATTAAGGTCTTCCTTGCTCTCCACTTCCATGCCTTTGCGCATCTCAGGCCTGTTAGCACAGAGACATGATGAAGAAGTTACATCTTCCATGTCGTTTTCCTTTCACTCAAAACCCTGCCTAATTATGACTTGGCTTAGGTTGGTCTCTATACATTCTCTGGTCGTTTCAGCCAAGCTCAGTCACCAGAGGAATAGCCAGGCAAGTCTAAAAATAGATTTTCTCCCCCTCAACTATACAGAGAGGCAAAAAACTATCATCTTTAAGAACATTAAAGCTGGTATTAGACTGTGTTTGAATCCTTGCTCTGCTGCTTGCTAGTTGTATAACTTTGAGCAAGCTTTTGCCTCAGGCTCCTTATCTACAAAATGAAGATAATAATAGTACCTTCTTTCTGAAGTTGTGGTGAAGATGAAATATATTGAAACATAAAAAGTTCTTAGAGTACTGCCTTGTAAATAATTAGAATCATCAAATGTTACACATTTTGTTTGCACTGAAATAATTGACTCCTAGATTTCCCCAAAATGAAATATATACGCCTTATCATTTAAGCTCAGACAATGAGCTGACCCCTCCATCTCTGGGTTATGACTTAGTGTGAGCCCAGTATTAAGCACCACTGGTTTCTGTCTTATTTGTGCCAAGCCACAGCTGTTCCATTGGAGTTAGGAGCATGGGTTTTACAATAGCATCCACCAAGTCCTCCGTTCCTACCCCCTAAGAAGGAAGACAACAAACTGTTTACCTCTTATTCTTCCCTCTTTCACCTTTCTTCTCTTCCCTCTGGGCCCTGAGAGATGCTGGGCTGACTGTGGCCTTTCACCTAGGCCGGCCTTCCCCCTAGGCCGGCCTTCCCTGGCAGGTACCCATATTGCTGTAAGGTTGGGTTCTAAGAATCATACCAGTTGTCATCTTCTTCCTCATCACTATCATTATGGCAGCTGCCATGGAGGCACTGTGCAGAGCTTTCTGTAGTCATTTGCTCATTGAATTATCCCGACAACACTGAGAGGTAGGCATACACATTATTTCCATTTCACAGATTATGAAAACTGAGGTCTACAGTGAATATCAACTGGCTAAGATCACACAGCTGTTAAATAAGGCATCGGGGACTGAAGCACATGAGTCGGTGCCCTTTACCGCTCTGCGCTCTATCAGGTAAGCTCTGGGTCACTTCCCTGTGTTTACAAGCCCTTCCCCACCCCCACCCTGTAGACCTGGGCTTCAGCCATGTTTCCTACCTCTTGAATGCTGCTAGCATGGATTTTGTTTCCCCCATTCCTTTCTTTCCAGTTATGGCTGATGGGTGGGGCTCAGTCTCCCCATCTACTCTCTGTCTTATCAATGCTGAAATAACTTTTAACTGTCCATGTTAGTTTGAAGAGGTTTAACTCCAGTTATCCCAAGGTAACAAACGTTGGGAAGTTAAAAAGTGTTCAGAATCCTATAAAATTCTGATATTTGAGCTGTAGCTTAGTAAGCAAAAAGAAGAGGTTTTGAAATCATCATTCTTTGGTTTGGGTCTCAACTCTGAACTCTCTGGCTGTGAGACTCTCTTTGTGCCTCAGTTTTACATATATATAAAAAATATATAATTGCTGTTTCTTAGGAATTTGGGGCTGAAGAAACAATGAATATAAACTACTCAAATCTCCTCTGAATTTAGGGTGACCACACCCACAGAAGACTAGTTTGTGACATTTCATTACTGAATATTTTCTAACCCCAAACAGCTATGTAATTTAAAGTGTATTTACTTTGTTCCTTATTTCTCTGGGCCAATATAAAAAAACTACATTACATCCAGTATGTACTATTTGTCAGGTCCTCTCAGGGTGATTGATTTTACATACTTTATTTTATTTGCCTTCACAAAACCCTCTGAAGTTAAAGTAATTGTTCAGAGAAGTGAACTTTTTTGCCCGAGTTTTCACACTTCTTTGTTGGGTACACTGATTAGTTATGTGTCATCCTTCTAAGACAGGATATTTATATTTTCCTAAGAGCCTGCTGGAGACTCAGTGCTTTTTCCCAGAGGAGGGCCGCTAACGAGGGAGCTCTCGGGCACTGCTGCAGGCCGCCAGGGGCTGTGCTTCGGGCTGGGGTTCTGGGCCTGATCCCTCCACTGACACACAAGCTCATCCCTTCTGTGCATTCTGTTTTTCGGACCCACCTGTTCCTGTGCATGTGATATTATTTAATCAAGAAAAGATTTTTCTCTCATTTTCTCTTTGGTGCGGAAGGAATAATTTGACAGGAGTAACCCTCCAGAGACCAGTGTGCATCAATAGAATAGATTTGAAGCCATATCGAAATTAAAGATGCTAATATTCCATGATCCAGCCATTTCACCTCCAGGAATCTTCCCTGCTGATGGGTTCACGTGTGTGCAGAAGGAGGCATCTGCAGTACAAAGCTGTCCTTTGTGACATAAACCACCTCACTAATTGTTCATCAGTGGGGAAATAGCTAATTGTGCAATAGCATCTCCTTACATGTGGAATACTATAAAGTACAAGCAAGAATGAGGTGGATCCATACATGCTAATAATGGCTGAAGAAAATTGCTGAGTAACTCTAACAAAATTGAAAGAAGTGTGTATAGTATATGCATGTGTGTATACATATATGTATACATATATAAAGAGATATACACACTATACATGTATGTCTGCATATGGTGTGTGTGAAGGGTGGGTTTGGCTCGTTGCATGGGGAGATGGGGCTCTCACTTCTGGTTTTCAAGCCTCTGGGAGAAGAGCAGAGCTTAACTTCCAGGAGCAGATAATTGCCTTTTCCAAAACCGTCTCCCTCCAGACATCAGAGAAGTGACCATCACATTAAGTGAGAGGATGCATGGGAAAGCACTTCCTGGTCTATAAAACGCTCTATAAAAGTTAGGTACAATTTTCATCACCATCGTATAGTGGCACATAAATATTTGTTGAAAGAGTACATTCTTATGACTTTTCTTTTCAGAGGAAGAATGAACTAATGGCACTAATTTGCCTTGACATTACTAAAGACTTGAATTCAAATTGTGCTCTATTACTTAAGTGATGCATGTGAGCCTAAGCAATAAGAAGAATAGAACTGTGCACTTCTGCACCAGCCTCTATGCTAAGTGGCTAAACTTCACCATCTTTTTTCTTTCAATGGTACTTTGGGAGAGGTATTTTACAGATGGCAAAACTGAGGCTCAGAGAGGCTAAAACAAACTTAGTCAAACTGGGACACTGTGTAAGTAGCAGAGTCAGGAATCGAACCCAGATCTACATGATTTCAGACGCATGCTCCTCACCCTTCTCCAGGTTTCCTTATCCGCTGACTCAGTTCTGCCTGTTGTGCAGGGTGATTATGGGAATCAGTTGGGCCAATTTATACGACCTGTCCTGTAATTAAGAACCTGGGATGTGCATTTAAAGGCAGATGGAATAGAGGAAACAGTAGTTTGTTTGTTTGTTTGTTTGTTTTTTACATGGAGGAAAGCAGAAGGAGACCTTTTATTAGCAATACTAAAACATATACCTGTGCTTGTGATTTTTGTGATAGGGTCACCTCCTTATGCAAGGTGATATCAGCATGATGGGAAAAGCACATTCAGGCCAGGTGGAATTAGGAAGTTTGTGATGCGCTGCTCTGGCTATGGCCACTGGTCCCAGCTTGAATATCTGCTCACTCATTTATTGCTCCTCTGGGAATTGGCAGTCTTCATCACTGTGTTGCCAGGCAACCAAAATAGTTCCTGCATCAGGAGGCAAACAAACCAATCAGGTCACTTAGAAGAGGAGCTTTACCTGGTTAGCCTCCAAGATGGAAAGAGTGCTTTCTGGGTCTGCTCAGGACTATGGCTGCTGGAATCAGCATGAGAACTCAGGAAATCCGAAACCTGCCATTTGGGATGGCTAAGGTGGGGGGTGGGGGGAGGGAAGTCATCAAAGTCACACAGCAACTCTGAGGCAGTGCCAGGAGGACAAAGTCAGATCTGATCCCCAGGCTGGTGTCCCATCGCTCATACTTCATTGCCATCATTTCAAAACTCATGTGTGGGGCACCATGCATGTATCAGGCTTTCTGTTTGGTGATATGGGAGATATACAAAGCATTTAGACACCGTTTCTCATCCATTTATCTAACAATTATTTGTTGCACTTTCATAATCGAGGCAGCATAGCCTGGTGGTGAAGGGCACAGGCCCCCACAGTCAGTCAGGGCACAAATATCAGCTCAGGCACTTATCACTTATGGGAGAAAGCAGGTTACTTAAACTTTCTCTGCCAAAAGTTTTCTCAAATAAAATGATGGTAAGGATGAGAATGAAAGAAACAGCATATTGTGTTGCTGTTATGCTTAGCGCAAAGCACAGTTCTATCCATGTTGGTCATCCTTGGTAATAACATGTGGGACACTGGACTTGAGTGTGGACTCTGGAACCAGGGTGCCTGGGTTCGGTCTTGCCTCTGCCTTGTACTCAATGACATGGTCATTGTCAAGTTACTTACAATCTCTGTGCTTTAGTTCAATCATCTGTAAAATGAGTATAAAAAACAGGACATTATAGGTTCGTTATGGGGCTAAAATAATATATATAAAGTGCATGGAACAGTTTTGGGCACTTAATAAGTGCTCTATAAACTTTAGCTAATATGATACATATTTATTGAGCACTTAGTGTATACCAGTCACTGTCCTAGGAGCTGGGGGTATGAAAATGAACAACATAAGCACGTCTCTCATAGCACTCATGGAACTATGATTATTATTACATTCTTAATAACGTATGAGGTCTGTCCAGATAAAGTCCAACCACTATTGATATAATGAGAACAGGTTGTGTGACATTGATGTAAACTGGCAGCCAAGGAGAGTAGACTGCGAACAACGCACATATGTGAACAATGACAACTTCACTTACTAGTCAGTGGGGTTGTTAGATGACTTGAATGAGCATGTGTACTGTGTGACTGTCGCATTGAAAATCACTGAGTGAGTAGAGCGACGAATCTGCATCAAGTTTTGTGTTAAGCTTGAACATTCCCCTGCAGAAACTATTTGGGTGATTCAGAAGGCCGCAGCTATGGGCAACTGGTGATTGGCAGATTCATTACAATGGTGGACCCACTCATGCATCACATCTCATGGAGAATTTTTTGGCAAAATGTCAAATCACCCAGGTGACTCAGCCCCACTACAGCCCAGATTTGGCACCCTCTGACTTCTGGCTTTTCCCAAAACTAAAATCACTTTTGAAAGGGAAGAGATTTCAGACCATCAGTGAGATTCAGAAAGATACAGTGGAGCAGCTGAAGGTGATTGGGAGAACTGTGTGAGGTCCCAAGGTGCCTATTTTGAAGGAGACTGAGTCGTCATTGTCCTGTGAGCAATGTTTCTTGTGTCTTGTATCTTCTTTGCTAAATGTCTCTATTTTTCATATGACATGGCTGGATACCTTCTGGAAAGACATCATATGATCACTTTTTGATTCCTGCAACTATATTACTAACACCTTAAGGGCCGGGGCATGTGATTTGTTCCCTGTTATATTTACCTGTGCCTGGCACAGAACCTGACAGGTAGTGCATGTTCGGTAAGTATTTGTTTAATGAATGCTGGGCACTGCCCTAGATATAAGACAATGGTTCCTAACCAGGGATGATTTTGTTCCCCTAGGGAATATGTCTGGGAACACCTTTGGTTCTTACAATTTGGGGGAGATGGGTAAGGTGGTGGTGGTGCTACTGGCATCTAGTGGGAAGAGGTGAAGGATGCTACTAAGCATCCTATGGTACACAGAACAGCCTCCCATGACAAAGAATTGTCCAGCCCCAAATGTCAATAGAGCTAAGGTTGAGAAATCCTGGCTCAGAGGTCAGAAATAAGAAAAGCCTTGTAAAGACACTTCCCCTCCAAAAGCTCATGGACTCGTGGAACCATGATAACACAGCACGCAGCGTGCTGGGTGGGAGGTGTAAGAGAGCATGTTAGCATGTAGGGAAGAGGCACTGGGTGGCAGAGGCTCCTGGTGGAGCCCATGTCTGAGCTGAATCTTCAAGGACATGTGTAGTATTCAGGCAAATTCTGTGTGTGTTGGGATAAGTTGCAGGACTTGGGCACTGTGAAGGGAAGGGGAACAGAATGAGCAAAGTCGTGGTTGGATACTTCCAAGGGGTTTGGTTTTGTTCAAGTGCAAGAAACAAGAGTGAGGAGCAGAGGCGTGGGGGCAGGTGATCATGGGGGTCGGTGAAAGGAATAATATGGAGGTTGGGCATTATGCAGTCAGCCAGAATTTCCCCAGATCTGTTCTCTGAGCACTAATCCTTCAAGATGTACCCACAAAGGGCCACTGTCAAAGAAGAATGAAAGTGTCCTCTCCCGTTTTGGAGATTTACAAGGCTCATGGGTATCGTATGGTTTCTGACAAATCCTGCATTAAAGAATCTTGATTTATTTCATTTAATTTATCCCATAGTTATTTGACCATGAAAACTTTTTTTCCCTGACCTCTGTCTATATGGAGTCTACAGACCTGTCTTTAGAAAGAGGAGCCACAGGAGAACTATTGATGGTCTTTAAGCGATGGTCTAAGCAGTGGCTGGATTGGTGTTTTAGGATGATCTCTTTGGCTCCCGTGAGGGGTGGGTTCAAAAGGTAAGAAATGTTGATCAAGCATCTGTCACATTGCTGTGATTTATTGACCCCTGGACCATCTCTCCCATTAGACTCAGTGTAGGAAGTGTATCTATTAATCACAGTGTCCCGGTGCCTAGCTCAGCCTGGCAGATAGTAGGCATTTACCACATTTGTTTTTGAATGAGTGGATATTGTTTTCAGGCACTATACTAGACACTGAGGCTGAACAAAACAGATGCTACCCCTGGACTCATGCAGTTAACAGAGTGGCAAGCACATAGTAAGCACTTTATGCATGTTTATGGACTGATTGATTAGCATAAAGAAGACAGAAGGTGGCAAGGACCAGAAAAGGACAGGGCCTGGGAATCTGTATTTTAAACTAGTTCCTTGGCTACTTCTAATGTCCAGGGGCTGGTATTTGGGAAGCACTGTACTGCTGATCCTAGATGATGTCTCTTTGATTGGATGACTGAGACCAAGGCCCAACCTTCTTACACAAGCTGTTCCTGACTCCTGCCACTTGGAGCTTTCAAGTTCCTTGACTCACTGGCCCTGGACCAGCATCCTGCCTTTCCTGATTATGCTTGGACCCTCTGGATGGAGCTTGGAACCCTTCAGGTCCTTTATAGCCCAAATACTAATGGGAACCGACTTTACTTGACACTGAGTGAGATGTTTGCTCTGGTTTCCCCCTCGCTGCATTCCCCTCAACTCTCACAACTCCTCCTAGCCATACCACCGCTTTCCTGGGTCTACAGGAATGTCTCTTAAGGTGTGCTTGAAGATACCACCAGGGAAAACCATGCATGTTTTAATGTTGGTTATGTACACATTAAAGCTCTGTCTTTTCTTTAATGTGAAATTGAAAGGAGATGGAGGAGGAGGAGAAGGAAGAGGAAGAGGAGACAATTTAAGAAAGTCTGGTTTTTTTTTCTTTATTTTGTCCTGGCAAGAGTTTACTGTGAAAATGGAAAAAAAAAATGTTCCTGACTGGTTTGTAACCAGTGGAATAATTTTCTTAACTGGCTGATCAGAGAGGAAATAGTTAGGATTGACTTAACTGGTAGCTTTCAAATTCTGGCTGGTGGCTAGGCTTCACCAGAATCATCTGAGAAGCTTACATAAAAGTCATACCTGGCTTTACCTGACGTCTTCTGAATCAGGGTTTCCACAGGTAAGGTATGGGAATATGTGTTTCTAAAACTATTCCTTGGAGATTCTGATGCATAGTCTGGATTGGTAGGTGCTGGGCTGATGGATATAGCGGGAGATGGACCACTTCCCAGCCTGGCACAATCTCATCCTCTCATTAAGCCAGCTCTGACCCTCTGTCCCAGCCCAGCATCACCCACCCCAGGCCACAGCTGATAGCCCCACGATCCTCACTCATCAGTTCTTGGACCCCGCTCACTCCAGCAAAGGCTATTCATGGTCCTGTTATCAGACACTGGCCTACAAAGCCCCAGAGCTGCCTCCCATTCCCGCTGCACCCCCTGTGAGTTCTCAGCACAAACATTTCTGGGCAAAGGAGAAAACCAATTTTCTTGCAACTGTCTCAAGGGATATACATTTCCTATCATTAGGGTTGGTAATTTCCCTGATGATGTGAACTTCATGTCAGCTCTCATCCAACTTAAACAGTCATCTATTGCCTGGCTCTTCTTCCCCAGAGGAAATAAGAACAGGAGTGAAATACCTCCTATTTCTGCCTAGGGAAAGACTGAGATTCTGTATTATTCCCAAAGTTTAAATAAATACTGCTGATATTTTCTCATCTGCCCTCACCAAAAATTCTTTAGTAGAACAAAGGGACTTGCTTTTAATGGAATAAAGGGGCCTGCATGGCCCAATCCATGTCGTCAGTGAGTGGGGCCAAAGTTCTGAAGCTCAGTGTCACATACATAGCCCTCACTACTGGGCCCCAGATCAGCCTCTCAATACAGTCATATGTTAGAAAGTCAATCTAGCAAACAAAAGCAATTTTAAGCAGTGCCTGGATGTCCTGAAGACCAATAAAAGGAGTGCATTTTATTACCTAGAACATTTTAAAATTCCCTCTAATCTTCCTCTCCACTTATTTCTCACACTGTTTATCCTCCTGAACTCACCCTCATGAAATCCCTCAGATACTAACACCCAACCCTTTCATCTCTTATTTTTATTTCCTCTTTCCTTTTCTTTGGGTCTCCTGGCCTGTCTCTTCATTCACATTCTTCATCGTCTATTGAATTTGTATCACAAAACCCTAATAAACTGGAATGACAGGCTAAAACTACTAATTGCTGAACACGTTTTTAAAAATTGTTTTAATGTGTATTAGGTAAAGAATACGGAGGCTGGGAACATATACCTACTAATAAATCTTGTCTCCTTCACACGTGTGTTTGGAGGTCATCACCTGTACCACGGGTCACAGTCCTTAGACAGCCACTGTAATGGTTATCTTTGTAATCCTCCCACAGCAACATGAGGGCATTCAGGCCTCCTGTCGCTCCTAACTAGAATCTTCCTTC
>PVJI01022761.1:0-24619 GCA_004026765.1 Micronycteris hirsuta
GGTGAGCGGGGCGCCGTGGGCAGTGGGGGGGGAGGGAAGGACAGAGGGAGCTGACTGGAGGGGAGGGGAGTATGGTGGAGGGAACGAGGGTGTCGTTTTTTTGGGGGGTGGAGAGGGGATGGGAAACAGACCCCAGCTTCATTAGCTAAGCTAAGAGTGAAAGAACGCTGAGCCCACAAATCGGCCCTGGCTTCCTCTCCCTGTAGGTAGAAGGTCGTTTTTTTTCCTGTGGAAGATGTTTTATAGTAACAGGGAAAATCCTGTTTTCAAGAATGTGCTTGAATGTGCTTGAATCCTGTTTTCAAGAATGTGCTTGAAAGGTTTTAAAAACGTATCGGTCCATGTGAGGGCTCTGCACCTGACTCTGGGGCATGAGCGAACGTTCAGCCTGGGGCCGTTCCGTTCAGGGGCGTGGGTGCTCACGCAGTCAGGCCCAGCCACTGTTCCACGCACCTGACGCCCAGGCGTGGCCAGACCCAGGACCTCCAGCCGAAGTGGCGGAAATGGTTGCCAGGCTCGGCCACCTCCCTGAGACCCATTGCCCGTTCTGCCGACGTTATGAGGGGCGCTGGGCACACTTGCTGCCCCTCAGTGACCCATGGGCACCGGTTCGGGGTGCTTCCAGAAGTCACTGAGGTGAGGAGGCTGGTGCTCTTCTGATGGAGCGGTCTCTGAGGTGTGTGAGTGTGAGTGTGTGAGTGAACGTGTGAGGTTGGAACAGTGGCTGCCCGCTGCCCTCCCCAGCACGTCCAGCGGCCACCAGGGATGCTGGCGCTGCCCCTGCCCGGGCACCGGCGTGGTAGCCCTTCTCAGCGGCTTGGAGGCCTTTGCCAGGTTGTCACCCTCGGTGGCATGGACCTCTGCCTGAGTGTTTCTTTTTTAGCTGCGTTTTCCCCGCATTGCATGGACGTTGGGATTCTGTGTGCGATGCAGTCTCCTGCTCGTGGACGCGGAGCGTGAGGGGTTGCTCGGTTGTGGCGTTTCCTGTCAGATCCGATGGAAAGGGACTTGGGCGTCGGCGCCTGTGTCTGTGAGTGACAGCACTTGTGTTCGGGACACGTGCACATGGGGACATGGCGGTCACACGTGTGCCGAGCATCGGAGCTGCAGCCGCTGCCGCCCAGGGCTCAGAGGCGCAGGCAGCCTCCTGCCGGCCCGCAGCACCTGCCCAGTTGGGCTTTTCCAAGCCTCTCTGGGCCCTGGCCAGGCAGCCCAGTGGGTGGAGCGGCGTCCTGATACGCCCAAGTTACGTGTTCGATCCCCGGTCAGGGCAAGTGCAAGAATCAACCAGTGGGCGCGTCAGTAAGTGGGACAACAGATCAGTGTTTCTCTCTCTCCCCCCACCTCGCTCTTTTTCCAATAAATGAATAAACATTTTAAAGCATGCTTTCTGGAGCCCCCTCCTTTTGTATTGAAGAAAACCACAGACACAGGCCCAGGCAGAGTTTCCACAACATACGGAGCGGGTGGCGTTGCCACTGGATCGCATGCAGCCAGCAGTCCTGGGCCGCGCGTGGCCCGGAGGCGGGACGTGCGAGGCCAGGCCCTGGGCTCCCGGCGGGGCTCGGGTGTGAGCACCCCTGCATCTGAGGCCCAGCTCACCCTGGGTTCCGGCAGCACAGTCCGGCTCACGCTCGGTGACATTTTCGGTGCTGTGGGTCTTCGGAGCGTCCTTCATGCTTGGGCCTGTGTTCTTCAGAGGAAAGGGGGAACTGAAATTTGGTGACAGGAAATGAATTTAGGAGGAAAAAAAGTCTTCACATGAACTGACGAAACAAGAAAAACTACTAGCAAGCGAAAGAGACCGACCAAAGCAAGACCCTAGGCACCGCCTCAGGTCTCCCTGGTGTCCCCGGGGGCGAGGCGAGGGGGTGTCGGAACGCCGCCGGTCGCCTGGCCCCGCCGGCCGGGGTGCCCCGCTGCAGGCGTCGAGGCACGGGGCTGTGGGCGTCAGTGACACTTATTAAATAACTGTTTAATTGCGGTTTTCCCTTTACAAGTATATTTATTGAGGTATAAAATTACAAACAATAAAATGTACTAATTTGAACTGTACAGCCGAGCGAGTTTTGAAAACTGTGCCCCAGGTAGCCTGGCGCACCCGTGACATTCCCGTGGCCCCCGAAGCTGCCCTCTGCGGCTGTGCAGCCACTTCCGCGGCCCCTGCCGCCCGCCCAAAGTGCCTTCCTGCCCGCTGGCGCCGCGAGTCAGTTCGCCCATTCTGGGATTTCATGTCAGTGGACTCTTACATACCCATGTCTTACATGAGAAAGTCGTGTATCTTACATACTTACGTAGTCTGTTTCTGGCTTCTTGCATGTAACGTGTGCTTACGTTCATCCGTGATGTGTGCGGGTCGGTAGTTCGTTCCTCCGTACATGCCGTGTGACCGTCCCACAGTCCCTCCTGTGTTTTCCTGTTGGTGGGCCTGGGGGTTCCCTCCAGCTGCGGCTGTTGTGAGCGAGACCACTGTCAGCTTTCTCTTCCCGTCTGTAGTGCACCCCCCTTTCCGTTTCTCTTCAGCTCCACTGAGGAATGAAAACTCTGAGTCATAAGAAAGAGGCATGTTTAAATTTTTTTAAAGATGTTAATTATTTTTAGAGAGGGGAAGGCTAGGGGAGAGAGAGAAACATCAGTGTGTGGTTGCCTCTCGTGCACCCTCACTGGGGACCCAGGCACGTGCCCTGACTGGGTGTCGAACCGGCTACATTTTGGTTCTCGAGCCTGCACTCCGTCCACTGAGCCGCACCGGCCGGGGCTGTGTTTGACTTGTTAAGAAGCTTTCTGAAGTGGTTGTACCGTGAACAACTAGCATCATGTGTGTCACAGGTCCCGGTTGTGCAGTGCACTGCTCGGCATTGGGGTGTGAAGTGGGGTCTCACCGGGGGACCCTGGCCGAGGCCGTGCTGACGCTGCTCGGTCCGGCCTGCCGCACACGCAGTGCAGGCCCCGCCTCCTCAGGTCTCCGCTGTCTCTCAGCAGCGTCTTCGGTGTCAGTGTGTAGACGTGAGGATCACCAAGTCTGTTGCGTTTTATGAAGCTGTTTTAAATGGTGTTTGTAAAATTTCCACTTGTTACTAGTGTGTAAAAACACAATTGATTTTTAAAAATATACTGGTCATGTGTCTTGTTACCTTGCTAAATTTCTTTATTAAATTCCAGTATCTTTTAAAAATACCCTCAGGATGTCTGTGGTGAGGGCACCTGTCGACAGACAGCGTGACTTTGTTCTCACCGGTGAGTGCCTGCGCTTTCTCGTGGTGCGGCACCGGTGGCCGCCGGCACGTGGCGAGCGGGACCTGGCAGAGCGGGTCTGCGCCTTGGTCCTGGTCTCGGGGCGCGTGGCCAGTGCTCGGTGTTGTTCACTGATACGATGTCAGCTGTGGGGTTTTGTTTTGGGTTTTTTGGTTTTTTTTTTCAGGATTTTATTTATTTATTTTTAGAGAGAGGAAAGGGAAGGAGAAAGAGAGGGAGAGAAACAGCAATGTATGGTTGCCTCTCACATGGCCCTCACTGGGGACCCGGCCTGCAACCCAGGCACGTGCCCTGACGGGGAATTGAACCGATGACCCTTTGGTTCCCAGCCCGCGCTCAGTCCCCTGAGCCACTCCAGCCAGGGCGATGTGTTGTATCTCTTTACGGATGAGTTGTCTTCTGGCTGCGTACCAGCCTGTGTATCCGCCCGGCAGCTGAGGAGCCTTGCGGTGGTCCCACTGGGGGCCCGTGTGCACAGGCCTGTGTCTGTGTGCTCATGTTCACCGCTCCCAGCCCTGTGGTCACTGGGTCCCGGGTAAGGGACGGCTGTCTGCACAGAGCACCACCGGACTGTCTTTCCACGGGAGGACCAGTGCCCGTGCCTGCCACAGGAGGAGAATCCCCACTTCCCACGTTCTTGCCACCAACCGCTCTTGTCGGTCTTCCCCCCCGGCCGCCCGGCAGGCATCTCTGTCACCGTGGCTTTGGTGGGCACTTCCCTAGTGCCCGTGCTGCTATCCTGCGTCTTCTCTGTTCCAGGGTCCGCTCAGGTCTTTGTCCGTTTAAAGACTGCATTGATTGTCCTGTGTCACTTTGTTGCAAAGTTTGCACACCTGGATATAAATCCTTTATTAGATGCATGGGTTTTTAATGCTTAGTAACATCTGTTTATTGGTTTGATGTGTATAAGAATTTTTGATCAGGAAATTCTACAGCTGCATTGTAAATCTTGTACCATTTATGTGCGTGTTCACCTAAGTGTGTTTTTAAATGTATCAATTGTCATGAACGTTCTTTTCATTTTTACAGTTAACTTGTTTTAAAACGCTCCCTAGCTGGTGAATGATAACAAAAGTGCAGCTTATATTGAGTTCCAGAATTTTAACAGATTTACCTGTTATCCCCACTGTGTGGTTAGTGGTCATTCTCAGCTTTGTTTCAGAGCTTTGGCGTCCAAGAAGGAAAGGTTTCTAAATGTGCAATAAAGTCAGATCCCCATTTCTGAGCAAGGAAGTGTGGTTGAGAAGCCTGGAGCACGGCCCAGGTTGCACGCCTGAAAATTCTGGATGTTTAGGTGACGGCGGAGCTTCTGAAAGGTAAGGACGTGCAGCGAGCCCCGACGCGGCCTCCAGCCCGACGCACTCTGACCCCGGGGTCCCTGGTGGCCCTTCCGCCGTCGGCCTGGAACGTGGTCCGGCGCTGCCCGCAGCGAGGGGACAGACGGAACCCCGGCGGGTCTTCTCTGCAGGGAGCCCCAGGGGCACAGGCGCAGCTCTCCCTTCTCGTGCGCGTCAGAAACGGGGCGCGAGCCCGCGGACAGCCAGTTGTCCGCCGTCTGACGGCGGCGTTTGCTGCTTGTCCCTGCTCCTGCCCAGAGCTCTGCTGCTGCGCCGCCTCTTGGCCCACCGTCCCGCTGAGTCGGCGACGTGCCGGCCGAGCGCACTGTTCTCACCTGGTTTCTGCCCTGTGCTCGAGTGCGCCCCCACGGCCGGCGTGCTCCTGGGGCGCGCGGGCGTCCCGGAGGGAGCCTGAGAGTAACCGTCTGGCAGAGAAAGCGTTCTCCTGGTCAGCTGTGGGCACTGTACTGGCCACCCCAGAATGGCGTGCTCTTCAGAAACGCAAGCACCCCTGGCTGGTATGGCTCAGCGGGTTGAGCGCCTGCCTTCAAACCCAAAGGTCACTGGTTCGATTCCCAGTCCAGGCACGTGCCTGGGTTACGGGCCAGGTCCCCAGACGGGGTGGGCAGGCGAGAGAGAACCACACACTGATGTTTCTCTCCCTCTCTGTCTCCCTCCCTTCCTCTCTCTAAGATAAGCGGAGGCTTTACAAGGTGTGAAGTGCCTCCCTGTTTCCTGCACCACCTGGCTGCCTTTTGTGTGGTCGGCTGCTTTTGTTCAGCTTTTCCAGAAACCGTGCTTAGCGAGGTGACATTTACAGAGTGACTGCACGTTTACAGAGTGACTGCGTTGCGGGCCCCGGTGTGCGGTCCTCTGCACGGGGACACACACAGTGTGTGGCCACCAGCGTGGTGGGCACGGAGTGTTTCCACTGGCTCAGCGAGTTCCCCCCTCCCTACCCAGCCCCTCCCCGCCCCTGCCCAGGGACGCTGATCTGGTCTCTGTCCTGCTACTGCCTCTTCCCCAGCGCCATCCACGTGGCACCAGACAGCATGCAGCCCTTTGCAAATGGCTGCTGTCCCTCAGCGCAGTGCTCTCGAGAGTTACCGTGTCTGTGAGCCGCCACTGACTTTGAAGGTGGAGGAGGGGCCCTGGGCCTAGGGACGGGCAGCCGCTTGAAGCTGGGAAGTGAGGGAAGCGGGCGTTCCCTGGAGCACAGAAAGGAGCGCCGAGGGCCGATGCCGTGGTTGTTGTGGTTGTTGCTGTCTGGGCTTCCGCGGTGGGAGGAGACACGTTTGTGTTGTGTGAGCCGCTGAGTGTGGGGTCGTGCCCAGTGACAGTGCAATGCTGTTACTGGTGGCTGTGCTTTTTGTTGTTTCCTAAGAAATCTCTGTCCAAGAAAGACAAACCTATTATATTTTTTAAAAGAAGTGGTTTTATAGCTTTAGGTTTTACGATTAGGGTTGTGACTCTTTTTTGCGTGTGGTGCAGAATTAGGGTCTGCTTCCCACCCCCTCCCCGCCTTGTACCCCTTCAGGGCCCTCTTTTCCCCCCAAGGACCGGGGAAGCGGTGCTCCCTTCTCCCTCCTCCCTCCTGGGAGCGGCGAGGCAGCCTCCCCCCGCAGGCTCGCCGCTTCTGTGCTGAGACCTGTGGGCGGAACCCCGTTCCTCTCGGTAGAAGGAGGGTAGAAGGAGGGCCATGCGGCTTATTCAGTCCTCAGTGAGCCTTGCGTCGCCCACGTTTGCAGGCCAGTTGGCGACAGGCCCCGCCTCCCGCCTCGTCCGTCTGCTGCGGGAGCTGTGGTTTCCGTCCTTCCCTGACCAGGTCGGCTGAGGCGTGTCCATGCCATCGATCGATGCGAAGAACCAGCTTTTGGCCTCATCGACTTTCCTCCAATACTTTCGTTTCCCGCTTGTACCTCTGTGCTCTCCTTCCCGCTGCCTGTGTTCCGTCTGATTCGCTCTGGGGGAGGCCTGGTCAGACGGCGGCGGACTTCTCTCCCCCTTGCCCTTCCCCGTGCCTCCCTCGCTCCCTCGGCCTGTGGTCCAGCCCAGGGTGTTTTCTGGGCTGTAGCCCTCCGTTCCCTCTCTGCCTGCCGGCACACTCACTGTTTCTGACCCTCCTCCCTGTGTGTCCGTCCTTCTCCTGCTGCCTGCAGGGGTCCTTGGGCGGGGGGGAGGGCTAGCACCGTTTGCCGGTGGTGGGTTCTGTCAGCGGTGCTGGAGGTGACCGTGTCCGCACACGGGGCTGTCCCTCTCCTGCCCGACGGGTGCTGCTTCTCACAAGCAGGGACGGGCGCTGTCCCACCCCACTCCCGCGCGCCTTGTTCTCGGGCCACTGTTAAGACCGACTCTCGGTTTTCAGCTGTCAGATCACGATGCGCTTTGGTGTGGTTTTCTGTTCGTCTCACTGGGCATTTATTGAGCTTTTTGGACTTGTGAGCTAAAGTTCCTACCACATTTAGAGATAATGCAGTCAGCATTTCTTTGAAACCTTTTTTCTGTACCCCGCCCTGGGACTCCCTGTCTCTCACGTCTGTGTCCCCCCCGCCGGCCTCCGGGGCTCACCCATCTGCCTGGCCTCCAGGAGGTGCTCCGTCTGCGAGGGCGGATGTGTGCGCGCGTCTCCTCCAGCGGAGTCTTCCGTTCTGGCGCTGGGTCGTTTCGCTGCTGCGGTTTGCTTCCTTCTCTGTTTTCTGTTCCCTTCCTCCTTGTGTCCACGCTCCCTCCAAACCTCAGCCGAGGGGTTTGCCCGCACCCCCACGTTGGCTTCCTGGCCCCATGTCCCAGCCGAGGCCCCTCCCCTGTGCCTGCCTCGGCCCAGGCTCCGCCTCTGCGGGTTCCCTGGAGGCCGGCGGGGGGAGGAGTGTAGTCACCAGTGTCTGTGGTTCCCAGCCTCCCCCCACCGCCCGCTCAGAATGGCAGCCCCGCCCCCTCCGTTCCCTCGGCTCCCGTGGCCTCCTGTGAATGGGACTCGCGTGTCCGCGTTGGACCCCTGCCACTGGAGCGCAGGCCTCATGGGCGGGAGGGTCGCCGCCGTGCCCAGGGCAGTGCCCGGTACGTGCCGGCCCTCGTCGGGCACCCGCGGGAGGGCGTGGTCACGTGAGATCACCACACAGGGAAGGGCGCTGTGGCCAAACTGTCAGCGCTTCTCTCCGGTGTCGTCGTGAGTGACCACTGCTCTGTGCTGGGCGTAGGGGCTCCTTACCCCTGGCCTTCGCTTTCTCTGTGGACGGGGACACTGGGTACAAGCAGACGGGCCCGGGAGGCTTTTTCTTGTCACTTGTCCGCGTGGCCTCGGACTTCCCGCGAGCGGCCACAAACCACGTCTGCAGTTCCGTGATCTCTCAGCTGGCCGGTGTGCGAGGGCCCGTCTCCCGTTTGCTTGAAAGCAGGGACTGGAAAGCAACGGACATGGAAGAGGCCTCGTCACCCCGGCATCGGGGTCCTGCGGCGTCACCGTGTCTGAGGCACAGAACCACTTCCCCTCGATGCCGGTTCAGGCGCCGTCCAGCCGGCAGCCAGACTCGGCCTCGGCCACGTCGTCCCTCTTCGCTCCTGAGACGACGCCTCTCGTGCTGGCTTGCGGCCAGGTTTCCTTCCTGGTGGCCAGGCAGCGCGCAGCCCATCACCTGCTTGGGAGCAGCGCCACCCTGCCGTTGTGTCTCATGGAGGGACGAGTGCCTCCATGGACGTGTCGGTGGGAGTGTCCGAACGGGATGCTGACTAGCCCAGCCCTCAGACGCCAGCACGGCCTGCCCTGGCGACCAGCGCATCACTCAGTCCTCTGGCCTTGCAGTGAGAGGACGCTGAGAAGGAGGCCTTCTGGACCAGCGGACGAGGGCTGGGAAAGGACCCCGGCGTCCCTGGCTGGTAGGGCGCCTTGACCTCCAGCACCGTCGGGGGGATCTGTTCTAGACCAAGCACATATGGACACGGAAGGCACCTTGGGCAGTCTGTCCTCCCAGGGACACCCGCCACGCATGGTGCACAGGTCCTGGGAGGCAGGAAGGAGCGGGCGCCAGGGCACCAGCGGGGGCGAGGCGCGTCCTCACAGTGCAGCCCTGGGGGCGGAGCTGGCAGCCTGCCCCTCGGCCCTCACCCTGGTCCTTGAATCCCGTCACCCAAGGAGTGGGGCGATCACGGTTGGCCCTCCCCCTCATGGGCCGTGGGCCCAGCCTGGGCGGGCCCTTCTCCGTTCCACCCGCCATGTGCGCACGAGAGAGAACGAGTGAGCCGGTCCCCGTGGGGAAGACCAGCGCCAGAGCTGCCTGTCTCACTGCGGTCTGCCCCGGTGGCTTTTCGAGTTGGACTGCAGGGTTTCTGGGCAAACTGAATAGTAAGTAAGCAGGCTGGACCACGTCCAAAGCTATGTAGTTTAGAAGAAGGAAAAAAGTTCTGGCTCAAAAGCAAATGATTTTCCTGAGAGAGATTTATTCCATGAAATAGGAAAAAAATGAGAACAGTCTGCTCTGCTCTCAGTGAGTTCAGAGATGACGGAATTCCCATCGCTCACTGAGAACTTGACCAGGCCAGAGGGATGCGTAAGCTCAGACCGCGTTGGACCAAACGGCAGTTTCTCTGAAACTGGCGGGCTGTGGCGTCGAGTCCCTGCTGTGACCAGCGCCTGGAGAGCCAGCCACAGGAAAGCTGCAGTGTTTTGGGTGGAGAGGCCCACGCGCGCGGCATGGGGGTGCGGGAGGAGGACAGAGCCGGCGCCGGGCAGCCAGCGCTGCGGACGCAGTGCGCAGGGCGCTGCGCGGTGTCGCAAGCCCCCGTCCTGTTGCTCTGTGTGGTGACCAGCGTCAGCTGCGGGGCTGGTGGCCACAGCCTCTGGGGATGCTCTCCGGAGATGCCACTTAACTGAACGGTTCTCGCATCTGGCGTTAAAGTATTTCCCCAAAAATGTCTTCTCCGCAGACGATGCTGTCAGTCTCTGAGCACCGGAACTAGACCGGGCAGATGGCCGGGGGCGGGGGCACAGCAGCGAATGCTGCAGGGTGGCGGGCCAGCAGCGAGAAAGCAACCCCCGACCCCCACCCCCACCTGTCCGACGAAGGCCAGGCGAATGCGGGTGCTGAGGGAATGCGCGCAACCCTAGGTCACTAGCAGAAAATGGAGAAATAAGGTATTTCAGTCACTCTGTTGGGAAAGACCTTTAAAGGGGACACCAAGGACAGAAACTGCAGGGAGACTGACTTGGAAGGGAAGGCCACGCAGCAGAGTCCGAAGGCGAGAGCTGCTGCTGAGCGTTTACGTCAGCCGCGAGGGAAGCGTAAGAGGCAGCATTGCTGATCGGTCCACGGTGGGGATATTTTGGGGAAGGTTGAACTTTCATTTTTTTTAAGATTTTATTTATTTACTCTTCGAGGGAGGGAGAAAGAGGGAGAGGGACACCGTCAGTCGCACGCGGGTCCGCACAGGTGCGCTGACCGGGCCCAGAACCGGTGACCCGCTTCGCAGGACGGCGCCCCGCCCACTGAGCCACGCCAGTCGGGGCTGAACCCTCGTTTTAAGGATGTGTTAAATGTGTCACATTGTAGAATTTAACTCCAGAGGCGCATTTCCAGCTCGTGCCTGCAGCGTGAGCAGACGCTCACGGTAGCTGCAGCACCGGGCCCTGGCCGAGAGGCGGTGGTGCAGTCACGGGCTCCGGTGTGGGCCACGCCCCTCCAGCCACGCCCGCGAGCTTCTCCGCGGAGCGCCAGCTCTCCCCGGCTCGGGGCTGTGTGCCTGGGGCCTGGAGCGGTGCCCTGAGCCGGGTCTGTCTTCAGCCAGCCTGGCCGAACGGCCAGGGCTGTGCGCCGGGCCCTGGGGCGCAGCGGTCCCCGCTGGTACCCCAGCCTGTGGCCCTGCTGCTCTCGCGGGAGACCAGCTGCAAACGGGTGACCACGCGGCTTAAATAAGGGTTTAGCTGTAGTGATGTGTGGTGAGGGGACACGCTGTGTGCCCGATGCAGAGCAGGTGGGGCCCGGGCGAGGGCAGGCTGGGTAGGCCGCTGGACCACGGAGACTGCAGGCGGTGCCGGCGCGCAGGAGGCGGAACGAAGCAGGCTGCCTGGCGGAGACTCCCTGCCGCCCCCTTGTGGACCCAGCTCTCCGTGCCTGCCGCGTCCTAGCGCAGGGTCTGCTTTTGTTTTCTTTCTTCCAGTTTAAAGGGTTTTTTGTTTTGTTTTGTGTTTTTTGCTAGATGAGGGTTACTACCAGGGTGGAAAATTTCAGTTTGAGACGGAAGTCCCCGACGCGTACAACATGGTGGTGAGTAGCCTGCGTCGGAGCCCGTCTGCCGCGCGGCTGGTGTCGCTGGGCGGCAGAGCCTGCGGTCTAGGGGAGTCCCTGCGTGAGCCCTGCCCCCCACCACCCCCGCGAGGACCGGGAGGGCGGACTGTGCCCGCTGGTCTCGGGGGAGCAGGGTGGGGGGCTGCCCGGGAGTCCGTCTGACTTGTGAGGCTGAGGCACGGGAGGGAGGGGCGCTTTATTTAAAGCTGGAGTTTGCTTGTGCTGAGTCACCAGAATTCAGAGGCATATGAAGTGTGCACTTCACAGTTTTAGGGGAAAATAGCATCTTAACTGCAAGTAATTTAAACCCGTGGCTGCGTGGTAATCCCTCAGGGGGCCCCTAGGTAATAGTTACACCAAGTGCTATCCCATCCCGTCTTTGCTGTTAGGAGCCTCCTGACCAGTTAGGGAAGTGAGAGAAAGTGTGGAAAACGATCACAAAACGTTAAAAGTGGAAAGAAGCAGGCAAAAGTGATCAATGATAGGAAACTGATTTCCGGGAATTATTTGGAACGGGTCAGGCAAGTTCAGCTGCTGGAGAGAAACAGCTGGAGCTGCCCTGACCTGGGCCGGCCCCCAAGCAGGCGGAGGCATCTGGGCCGGAGGGACCTCTGGGTCAGTGTGAGCCCCACTGGGCTCCCTGGGAGGGAGGGAGCCGTTCCCTCCTCAGAGCTGAGCCAGGCCTTCAGTCTGCCCCCCCTTGCCCCCCACCCCATGTTCACTCGAGCCAGTTACCCATTAGTTAACTCTGTCTGCCCCACCCCCTGCCCCAGTTAACTATACCCACTAGAGAGTCACACAGCCTGACTTCCCACTTTGGCCTGCAGGCCTCGCTGGCCGTGGAGGCCGTACCTGCTTTCTCCCTGTTGAATTCATTCCCGTTTACTTGTCGAAAAGCAAGTCAGAGCACACTGAATTGATTGAAACTCACTCTGGGTCTGAGTCTGTGGCCCCTGGATACCTGCACTCACACGGTCGGGTGAATCAGAGTCTCGTGGTGTCCGGGTGTTTTGAAATCAGGAAGCAAACTCATGGCGAGGGCGCTGAGAAGTGCGTTTGCTTCAGCAGGTGAGAGCTGAAGCTGGGAGAGTGACAGGTGACGGGAGGGGGCGGGGGTGGTGAGACTCTGGGTCGGCGTCAGGACACAAATTTTTTTTTTTAATAATTTATTTATTTATTTTTAGAGAGAGGAGAAGGGAGGGAAAAAGAGAGGGAGAAACAGCAATGTATGGTTGCCTCTCACATGGCCCTCACTGGGGACCTGGCCCACAACCCAGGCATGTGCCCTGACTGGGAGTCGAACCGGGACCCCTTGGTTCCCAGCCCGCACTCAATCCACTGAGCTACACCAGCCAGGGCTCAGGACACAAATTTGATTGCAGAGATTTTTTAAAACTCTTCTACACCTGAGACTGACATCATAAATGGGAATTAGTGCCAGGTGACGAACTGGGAAAATGCCCCCAGGTGACAGGGGTTGACACTTAACATCTGTGAGGTGACGTGTCTGGTGGCTGAACTGAGGAGAAAGGCCCGGCCCTGCCGTGGGGGAGGGGCGCTCGGTGCTGTGGCCGCGGCCGGGGCTCTGGCCAGCGGCTCCTCTGTCCGGCCTCATCTGGGCAGACGCGCCCCGCAGGTGTGAGCGAGGACAGGCACTGACGCAGCGCCGTCCGTGGGGGACACGGGAGGCGCAGGAAATGGGCAGCGACAAGGAGCTGCTGCTTGTACCGTGGAATGCGTGGAAGCGCAAAGCCATCGGAAACAGCGACGGAAACAAGGCTGAAAGACGTGCATGTTCCCACCTGTGCAATGCACACGAGGGCAATGGAGGTTATTTCTGGGCGGAGTTGCTTTATATGTATAAATATATCTTCTTCTTGTCTTGTTTTCTTAAATGAGGACGGGTTGCTTTTACAATAACCTTGAAAGAACAACCTTGCCCCACACGCCCCTTCGTAAACGGGGTAGACCCACCGTTTCCCTTCTCCCCGTAAGTGTGCGTGGCCTGGACTTGCACCTAGGAGGTGCCAGCCGCTACTAGCGGCATCTGCAGGAGCACAGACGGAGGGAGCGGCCCCCAGTGCTGTGGGGAGCCACCTCCAGCCACGGTTCAGCAGCTCAGCACAGGGGCAGCTGTGGGCTCCTGGCAGGCGGGGGGAGCAGGGAGCAGAGCCACAGGCGCCTCCTCGCAGCCCGCGCCGGCCGCGTGGGCCGGGGCTCCTCAAGGGCTGTGTAAGGGCGAGGCGGGCTCTACCGGCAAGACCAGCCCCTGTGGGTACAGGGTGACGACCCAGTCCTGCGTGGGTGACACAGCCTGTGTCCGGGGTGGGACGCTGAGGAGGCAGGGGAGCGAGTGGCTGGGTGGGGCCCGTGGTGGGGCTGCAGGCTGGGCGTGCTCTGGACCCCTCTCTTCCTCTCTCTGCATTGCAGCCTCCCAAAGTGAAATGCTTGACCAGGATCTGGCACCCCAACATCACAGAGACCGGAGAGATATGTCTGAGGTGAGCGCCTCCTCCTTCCTGTCCTCTGCATGTGTGAGCACCGCGTGTGAGTCCTGGCCCGGGGGCGGGGCCGGAGACCACCCTGGGGCTTTGAGCTGCACTGGGCACCTGACCTGGGCCTCCTGCGCCCTCTGCTGGCCAAGGTCACGCAGGGTCCGTGCAGCTGCTGCCTGCCCAGGGTGCTCACCCCCGGGGCCCCTTACCCTCTCCCTGTCCTGTTTCATGGGGGGCCGCATCCCCTCCCTATGGCTGATTTCTGCTGAGGGGGGAAACGTCACTTGTGAAATCTGGGAAGAAAACCTTTTCCTGTCAGTTCCACTCCTGCGCCACGCACCCCCGCCGCGAGGCTGTGTGCGGCCTGTCACCGCTGCTGGGATGGCAGGACCCCTTTCCCTTCTGACAGGCGCAGCTAGTGCCCCGTCCCTGCTGCCGCCTCCTCGTGGCAGCCCAGTCTTTGGTAGTTAAAGGCACATTCGTAACCCTGTGCCTGTGACAAGGCGTCTCCCTGGAAGTGTCTGCTTTGATAGTACAGAGACTTTGCAAGTGTGCCGTCTTCTGCTCCCGGTGACAGGGGCGTCCGGCCCAGCCTGTCCCCGGGCTCTCTCCTGTGCTCGCGGCCCGTTCCTCACGTAGAACCAAGTCCAGAGCAGGAATCCCTCCTGCCACTTCCTCTGTCTTCCGAAAAATCATACGTTAGCGAAGCGTAGCCGGAATTGACCAGACGCTGCCCTGCTTCCAAAGCCAGGGCCTTAGGGGAGACTTATCGCTAGGTCAGGGTTAAAGGTACAAAAACACAAAGGCCAAAGCGGGAGCCGCTGGAACGTCAGCGTTTGGGAGGGTCCCTGCGATCGGTATGAAGAAGGTGGGCGGGCCGTGGCGGGAGAGGCGCGGGGCAGGAGCGCAGAGGGCGCCCGGCTCTGCGGAGCTGTCAGGCACTGGGCGGCAACGGCGTTTAGGGTTCAGGAAAGCGGAACTCGTCCGCCAGAGGGAGACTTGTGATAGACGCGCCGCGGTCTGCGGTGGTTGTCCAGCGGGAGGGTGTGCTGTGCTCCTGCGGGCGATGGACGGAGCACGGAGGCCCCTGGGCCCAGCCCGGATCTCAGGCCTCTCGGGGCCCTCCCACCCGCGGTGATCACCGCTTGGCGTTGTGGACAAACCTGCCTTCGCCCTCAGTTTCCCCTTCTGAGCCCCGTTGTAAAGACAGCCGTGACAGTGGGCAGCAGGTGCGCTTGTGGGCGCCACGCTGCAGCTCCAGGCGAGCTGCCCCACAGGCCAGGGGACGCGGCACTGCCCTCTCAGGGAGGCGAGGGGTGCGGTGAGTTCAGGATCGAGGGGACCCTGAGCAGGAAGCCCCAGGTGCCCTTTGTTCCCACTGTCGTCACCGTCACTGCCTCACTGTCACTTGGACACGCGTCCTGCAGCGTTTCCAGGGTCCCGTCCGGTCCGGACTGGACTCTGCGCGTGACTGAGGTTCCAGGAGGTCAGGCCCGGGCCCGGGCTGGGCCTTGGAGGGCGAGAGACCGACCCTGCGGCTGCCTGCTGACCACCCTCTTCCTGTCTGTCTGTCCGTCCAGTTTGCTGCGTGAACATTCGATCGACGGCACTGGCTGGGCCCCTACGAGGACGTTGAAGGTAGGGCGCGCTGCCTTCGACCACAGCCCTGCCCTGGGGCTCTCTCCCTCAGGAACCGGCCACCGGGAGAGCAGCGATGTCCTGTGCCCTGTGCACACAGGTGGCCTGGCACTGCCCGCCCCACCACCCCCTGCCCTCTGGGGCTGCTCGGGCCAGCACTGCCCGGTGGTGGGCATCAGGTCACCTGCTCTGCCTTGGCCCTGTCCCATCTGGCTGCGTATAATTGACTGTTTCTATTTTTTCTACCCCCCAACCCCAGTCTTTTATAGTTGTCTCACCCTAAAAGTGAGGGGGGCTCCAGGAGTGGGTAGACAGGGAGGGAGAGGAGGGCTAGGTGTGACTTCTGTGTGTCCCTTCTGAGCACGCTGGACAGCAGCCAGCCATGTCTGGTGGGGAGGGCCCTCTCCCGGCAGAGGGCTGGCAGGGCAGCCACGGGCACTGAGTAAATGGCCCCCTGGCTTCTCCAGCGCGGGCTCGAGCTGCCTTCAGGGCCGCACATCGTGGTGCCCACGGGGGCCCCCACCGTGGCCCACACACAAGGCTCCTCCGCAGTGATGTCCAGGGCACACCCGGGGTTTCTCCCTGTGGCCTGATCCCTGCACTAGAAGCAATCACGCTTCTGGCTCATATGCGCTCAGCAGTGAGCAGCCACCAACTGCTGCTGCCATCTCTGACCAGGGAGCCAGTTCCAGACGGTCGTCACCTGTGTCCTGTCTCATGTTGGGTCAGCGCTGCCCAGCAGAGTGCTCACCCCAGCAGGGTTCGGGCAGCTGCATTCCCAGCATGCATTTCACTGGCCCCCGACTCAGCACAGGAGCGTGGTCATCTGGGTCAGGCCTCTCCCCTGATGACTGTCCTCCTCCTCCTCTGAGGCCAGCAGTCCTGGCAGGTCCCCAGGAAAGGGTCTGGGTGTCCAGCCAGCGTGTTGGTGGCGCTCTGAGAACTGGCTGACACAGTGCACATGCCGGCCACCCCCTCCCCTTCCCCAAGAGCAGAGGCGGCCCCCTGGGCGCAGCCGAGCGTGGACTGTGGAAGCGGCCCCAGCCTGGGTCTGTGCCATGTGCACCAGAAGTGAACACGGTGTCGAGGCAGTGCTGGTGCTGCCCCTCGGGTCCCAGGGCTGAGCCTGAGCCAGCGGGACGGGCCTGGGCCCCGCGCTCTGAGTGACCTCTGCGGCAGCGTGACCGAGTCAGGTCCCACATTGCTGACTGCTGGGCTCGTCTCTCAGAGGCTGTCCTCGCTCTGCCCCCTCCGCCCCTGGGAGAGGGCCAGACGCTGGGGCAGCACCACTGACACCCAAGGACGCGTGTGTGGGTCAGGGAGGGCCCGCCAGGGCCGGGCCTGAGCTCAGCTCCCAGGAGGCAGCCGCACCCAGCTTTGGGGACCTGCCCTAGGGACCCAGGAGCCGTCAGGCTTGGGTGTCACCGAGCAGGCGCTCTGGGGGAAGAGCACAAGGAAGGCGTTTGGGGCCCAGTGCCAGGGCAGACACTGCAGACTCCACGCAGTCCTGGCTGTGGCTCTGCCGCCCTGGGCAGCCTGGCCTGCCTTCATGTCACCATGGCCTGCCCTCTGGGGACTCAGCTTCGGTCCAAGCAGCCCCTCGACGCAGCAGGTGCTCTTCCTGGCTGGGCCGCCGTCCTCCTCCCTGGCGAGCCCTCTGGGGGGACACGTCTGTGGGGGCTCTCCCCCAGCTCCGGCCCCAGGCCTGGCGCACCCCAGCAGGGCGGGGTGGGTTGTGGGTGGACAAGACGGCAGTCACGCCGAGCCGAGGGCGAAGGAGCAGGAGAGCAGCCCACTGGAGACAGGGTGCGTGGGCTGAAGAGGAGGCGGTGGAGGGCCGAGAGCGAGCCTGACTGACACCGTCGGTCAGTCCAGAGGGCAGGCATCCTTTGGTGTCTTTTCAGTGACAACTCTGACCTTTGAATTTTGAGAAAACGTTGGTCTCCCTCGAGTTTTGGAGCAGCTGAGGGCGAGAGGACAGGGGTGACAAGTTCACCCACGATCACCAAGAGCGACCGGTGCCCAAAGGACAGTCGGTGCTCGAGGTGACTTGGCGCAGGTCTGGATGCTGCGTGGCAGTGGCGGGTCGGCCTGTCCTGTGCAGGCGCTGCCCGTGGCTCCGTCACCGCCCGGTTGGCCCGTCAGCCGTGGCACACCGGAGGGCCCGGGGGGCCCCTCCGCACACCCCCCAGGGCCTGGCTTCATGAGAGAAGTCACTTCGGTTGCTGTCTTGGGGACTCAGAGCTCGCTAACGGTGGACTTTGATAAGTTCCGGTCCGCGTTTCTTGTCGTGGGTCTCAGACTGAGTGCACGGGAGCCTGAAACTTGTTTTTTCTTTCTTCCTCATTCCAGGATGTTGTTTGGGGATTGAACTCCTTGTTTACTGTAAGTATTTTGACCAAAACGCCGAGCTTCCCTTGCTCCCCACTGGCGGGGGCTAGACCTCCCCCGTTAGGGTAAACAGGCATTAGACGGGCACCTGTCCGCCCCCTTCCTGCCACACCGTTGGGGGCAGGTAACGGCGGGGGCGGGGGCAGGGCAGCCCTCTGGGTCCCTGCGCACCAGGTGGCGGCCCCTCTGGCCACACGGAGCCCGGCCCGGTCCGCCTGCCCTCGGCCTCCAGCGCGCTCACAGGGAGGCCCCGGCCACCCTCATCCTGGCGTCGGAGGCCGCAGGCTTCTTGTACTTGTCTTCAGCGAAATGAAAAACAGCGGCGCCTAAAAACTGAACTCCAAGTCCCTGCCTTCCTTTTGCCTTCTGATCTGGCGTCAGCGGGCAACGGGCAGCAAACCAGCGCTGTGGGGCCGGCCCCTCGGTCCGGGCGTGGCCCTGCTGGTGGTCAGGATTCCGGCTTTGGCTTTCACCTGGAGGTGAAGCGGTGCTACTTCTGCGGGGCCTGGGTGTGGCGCAGACGGCCTAGCCATCAGGCCCTTTGTCACAGGCCAGAGAGCGCAGGGCCATGCTGTCGTCGTCGTCCACCACCACGGCAGAACCTTCCAGAAACCCATCCTGCTGCCCCCCAACCCTGGTCTAGGTAGAAAGGGGCCAGCGCCCCTGCCCACAAGCATGGTCCTCGTGCACACGCGCCAGAGCGCGTGGTCAGAACAGGAGCCGCAGACCGACAGGCAAAGCTGGTGGGCAGGTGGCGGGGGGGGCTCACTCTTAAGAAGGGAGAGTGTTGGGACTCCCCCTCGGAAAGCGCGTGGTGAGTGGCTTTGCAGCGTCAGGGATGTGTGTGGCTGCGGTTCTCCGTTTTCACCAAACTGCACACAGTCACACATGAGCCCGACCCCCGCTTCCCCAGCCAGGCGCCAGCCTCCGTTTCGAAGAGCGTGCAGCCTGGCACCGCGCCAGAAGAGGCCCGGGGGCCTTCGGCCCGCGTCCTGCTGTGCAGGTCTCAGCTGCTGGGCTCATGAGAGAAGGCTTTCCCTTATTCACGTGGAGTTTCTCTCTGTCAGGACCTTCTGAATTTTGACGACCCCCTGAATATCGAGGCTGCAGAACATCACTTGAGGGACAAGGTGAGCCTGAGGCGGGAAGGGCCCTGGCTGGTGCGTTGGCAGTCCGCTGCCATCTCTGAGTTGGGTGCCTGCAGAGTTGAGGGCAGGGCACCGGGACTGGAGCTCCCGGCAGGACTGGAATGCCCTGTCGTAGCGGATGGGGGTGGTCTCAGCGAAGGAGACCTCCGTTAGTGCTTAGTGTGCTGTCCCTTCACCTTGCTGGCAGCACTGCAGAAGGGACTTGGGATGGTGCAGCCCCTGCCGGGCCCCCTGACCGCACTCCCAGCTCCGCCAAGCTCTGCCCGGCACAGCCTTCGGCTTGGGCCCAGTGGGGCGGATTGTGCTCGCTGCTCCTGGCACCTTGCAGCCCGCCCAGTGTCTGGGGTGTGGCTTGCTCGCTGGCAGAACTGTTCCGTGTCCCGTCAGCAGCTCTGCGCGCTAGTTCAGCCGTCCTCCTGCTGGTGGGCCCTCGGGATTCCCGGCTACAAACAGCCATGCGGTTGGTGTCCTCTGCGCATGTGCAGCCCCAGCCTGTGTCCTGCACAGACTTGCGAGACTGTGTGATGGGCACAGCAGGGGACAGGAGTCGCGCAGTGGGACCGGGGGCCAGGGGTGCTCCTGGTCAGGTGGAGGTGGCCGCAGGCAGCCCTGGCTTTGGGACGGGCGTCCATGGTGGGAGACAGCTCTGGGTCCCGGCAGCGCTGCCTGCCTCCACGCCATCTGGGCTGGGTGCAGCCCTGTCCACAGGTGCGGGCATCCTGACCTTGACCACATCTGTAGGCCACACGCCCCCTTCTGCAAAACAAGGGGCCTTGGGATCCCTTCTGCCCGAGCTGCTGTTTGGGACACCCTCCCCCCAGCACACCCGGCACTGTGTCTCGGACACCCAGAGTGGCACCAGCTCCGTGGGCCTGGTTGTCCTGCCTCCTCAGCTGCTGCAGGCTGGTGGCTGAACTCTCAGTGGGTCCTTGCCTCGGGTGCCTTAGACTTATCCCTGAAGTGTCACTGGCCCTCCCTCACTCATTCCTGTCCCCGCCCCACCCCTGTCCCCCACAGGAAGACTTCCGGAATAAAGTGGAAGACTACATCAAGCGGTACGCCAGATGATAGGAGGGGGCCTGTGGGCGCGGACTGTGCGAGAGGGGCCCCCTGGCTCCCAGGCCCCCCCAGTCCCCGTGCTCCCTCAGCCCTGCCAGCTCTGCGGGTCCTGCGCTGTGTCCTGCCTCCGGAGGAGCCTCTTGACGACTGCCCCTTGTAGACGGAGAGCTCCACCTACATCCAGCAAGGAAATGTGTCTGCTCACCTTCACCTGTTTACTTCCATGAGCCTGTACTGCACGGGCCGAGGCGAGGCTCGAGGTGTTACCGTGAACTCAGAATCCAAGGAGAGCTTGCTTCTTCCCTGTCCCCAAGTCACCTCCCTGCACAGCGACCAACCACTGTGCCAGTGTAGCTGGCTGGTGGGCGGTCAGCCCGCGCAAACTGTGATTGGTTGCACAGTCCCCGAGCCCCGCCCCCGAGTGGTGGCCGGCCGCGGTGTCCCAGAATGCAGTCGTTCACTGTAGGTCTCTTACTGAAACGCGTGCTTTATTTAATGTAAGTATATTTTGGAACAGATTTGTAATTTGTACAATTTAACGCTTTAATTATTTTTTTCTATTCTCCTTTAGTTCGTATTTTCATTGTGTAGAGCAGACAGAAAGATGTGGGTCAAGCAACTATTGAAGAGAAATACAAAGAAAATGAAAGACACACTATCCCTTCTGTCCAAATGCAGCGAGAACTTGGCTTTGGAAAACCAGCTCCTGCTTTCGGACCCGGGCGGGGCGAGACTCTGAGCCCCCAGGAAGCTGGGTAGCCCCCAGGAAGCTGGGTCTGGGCGGCCTGGAGCACAGGGGCAGGGCCGGCCCTCGGCAGACGCCGGGCCGGCGGGCCGCTCCTCAGAGCCAGGACCTCGCTCTTGGGGACAGTGTGCACCTCGGGAAGCAGCCACTGTCTGAACCCACAGCCACCGCCCGTGTGGCTGTCTGAGTGTGCCGGGGCCCCGGGCCCACGTAGGGCAGCCTCCTGGGCCACGGAGGGTGGGGCCGGAGCAGCGGTCGGTTGGTGCACACAGAGGAGACCTCGGACCCCTGGTGCAAATAAATGTCCGGATGGTTTCACCTGCTGCCCACCCGACACCCTTCCGTCTGACCTCCTCCTGACCTCGGGCTCCCCCGTCTGCCAGCCTGGTGTCCGCTCAATTTATAGCACAGTCTCATTGTGACATCGTTGTTCTAGAGGTCAGCAAGGGGGGCATAGGCCATGCTTCCTGTTTGTGATCAGTAATTGTGCCATTAGACTTGGGGGTGACCCCTGACACACAGGCCAGGAAGTGTGGGGTGGCACCTGAGCAGAGCGGGTCCCCACCCCTCGGGCCAGGCAGAGGCAACGTAGTTGATGCAGTTGTCACTGGGGCTTCCCAGCTGCCCACGCCCAATTTCTGCCCCCGGGCCCCTGTCCCCTGCTCGAGTCCAGCACCCCACACAGGTGCTGGCACAGGTGGCGGACAGGCCGCCTCTAGGACAGACCAAAGTCCTGCCTGTTCACACTGACCTCGGAGTGTTTGATGATAGAAAGTTGCTTCATCAGGGATCACGTTACTCAACAGACCATTTCCACAGACCCGACCGTCCCCTTCTGTCCAGGGAAACCAGGTCTTGCTGAGCAGCTCACCCGCTCGGCCCACAGCCGTGAGCATCAAGGGAGCTCAGGGCACTTGGCAATGGCCTTGTAGCTTTGGGGTGTCCTCCCCACACAGGACAGAGCGGGTTCTGCTGCCTGTCCAGTGCCCACCTGCCTGGGCGGGGCTGGTGAGTGTGTCCCGAGCACGGAGAAGGCAGGCCCTTGGTCAGGGCTCTGGGCTCCCCTCCTACCTCCTCTCACCTGCCACCTGCAGGCGACCTCCCTGTGCCAGGCTAAGAGGCCAGGGTGGGCGGTGCTCGTGGTGAGCACCCACCTCCAGGCTGCAGCCCTCCTCCCTGCACCTCTGCGGCTTTCCTCGCCACGCTGGAGGTGCTGCAGAGCTCTGGCCCAGGAGCCATGGCGGTGGCGGCTGCAGCTGACCTCATGGGAGGCCCCGTGTCTCCACCGAGGAGAGTGAGGGCTGCTTGTATGCACAGTCCCCACAGGTGCCTGCAGAGAAGTCCCTGAAGCTCAGGAGCTCACGTGAAAACAGGCGGGAGCTGGTTGCACTGATACCCAGTGCTCAGTCCGACAGATCGTGAACCTTCCTGTCCTGGGTTTCCCCGTGCATGGCCCCTGCACCATCCCCGTGACCCATGACCTGGCTGCGAGGGCACACCTGACTGTCGGATTGAATGGCCCTCCTGCCGGGCCCTGGAGTTCGGGCAGACTCCCAGGCGGGGCTGGTCACCAAGATGTACCTGCAGGTGGAGTCTACTCAGGGTCGCTATCACCTTCATCCCTTAAACACATTTCATGTTGGAAAGTCAGGTTCATTAGGAGTCCATTGTTCTTTGTAAAATGCTGCTATGTACTCCTGGTAAAATAACGTTTTGCTTTTCCTTTGCCAAAGAGCCTGGAAAATGAAACCCGTCCCGCCTGTCCATCTCCCTCCCAGAGCCCAGCCTCTGGCTGCAGCGGCTCGGAGCGGCTAGTGCCAGGGTCCCCATCGCCCCCTGGAGTTGCCACTCTCACCCTGCATTTCCGTGGGTTATCAAAATTGATTTATTGGTTTGGAAAAGTTCTTCAAGAAGCCCAGTGGTGGAGGCATTTGGGGACTTTGCGTGTTAAGGGGGTCCATTCACATTGAGCTGTATGAAGAGCTGAATTACAACCTCTCTAAAAATCCAGCTTAGGGCTCATTCATTTTCATTGCCAAATCCAGTTGTGTTATTTTTTTAAGCAGGCGCAGGGGCCAGCTGGAGGAAAAAGCCTGGCCCCCGAGCTCCCAGCGCAGCCGTGGGGGCTGCACAGGCCCAGGCCCAGCCGCGGGCAAACTCGTCAGGTCCTGGAAGGAGCTAGCCGGCAGGCGGGGGCTCAGCAGCTCATGCAGCCCCGTCCACGCGTACAGGCAGGCATGTCCCTGCCCCACGAGCCCATGTGAGGCCCGCGGCTGCCCATCTGCCCCTGCAGGACTCGGGTTCCCCCGTCTGCTGGCGTGGGAATCTCCTCACGTCGGGTCAGACCGCACGGGGACCCCTCACACCTGTCAGCTGCATGGGGCTCCAGGCGGAAAGGGGAGTTTGTCTCAAGCCAGTCATTGGCCCCCTCAAGCCTGTCTGAGAACTGACGCGGACCTCCGCAGACACGCGTGCCTGCGTTCCCTCCCCGGCAGGACGAGGTACACAAGAGAGGGCCTTGTTCCCGTTCCAAGGGGCTTCCACCTCGGTCAGAGTCAGAACAGACACCTGTCCCCGGGGAACTCGATGGAGCAGGAGATGGTGGGGCCCAGAGACATGCTGGGTCGCCGTGTGCCCTGCCAGCCCAGCCCAGTGGCAGGGGACAGAGACCAGGAGGCACAGGAAAAGCAGCGGGCTGGAGGAAGGCCTGGTCACGCGAGGGCAACCCTGACCTGCCCAGGCGCTGGCCTCCGCAGAACCCTCCACCTTGCCGCCGAGGGGGCTCCAACGGGACCCCCCCACCACGCCCTCCACTGCCTCCAGAATAAGCAGCACCCCCTGCCCTGCACTGGACTGTGAGTGGGCCCCTGGCCTTGAAGGAGCACTTCCATGTCGGGTGTGATAAGGTCCGCTCTCCACAGACACCCAGCTTCCCTCTTGGGGCCCCTTTCAGGGTTCGGTTACCATGGCGCTGCCTCTCACAGGCAGCCGGACACTTAGGTGCCCCCACCACTCCCAGGCGCTGGGGGCGCCAGGGGGGCGGTCTGCCCCTGCAGCTTCCTGCCCGACTCTTCCACTCTCCAGTGACGGACTCGGTTATCACAACAGGCTCTGGGAGGTGGAGCGGCGCGGCGCGGCGCGGGGCGCGTGCTCCGCGGATCCCCGCCCGGAAGCTGCGCGCAGTGGCGACCCCTTCCACCAGCCGACAGCCGATAAATCCGAGGTTTGCTTTGCTTGACTGACTCTCCGAGCCTGTGAAAAAAGCACTGCAGAAAAAGAAGAAATCTCACCCAGCAGACTTTCGCGGTGAATAAGGCTAAATGCGATGGCAATGGGGGTGGAACCATAACATGGTGAACACACAGCAGGGGGTTCTGCATCGGGGGAAAATGCCGAAGGTGACGGCGAAGGGAAGACAGAAGCTGACGGTCACACCAGCAGCTGGCACTAAACAAGTTTCTGAGCAGATGGAAACCTGGCCCCACACCGGCACCGCAGACTTGGCCCAGTAACTCGTCGCGGGGGCCGTCCCGTGCGCTGTAGGTCCCTGAGGAGCATTCATAGCCCCTGCTCACTAGACTCAGGCACCTGCCCGCCCCCCACCCCCGTTATGACAACCAAAATTGTCTCTGGACATGGCCAGATGTCTCCTGGGGGCGCGGGGGGGGGGGGGGAGGGATCACTCCCAATTGAGAACCGCTGTATTAGATGGACTTTTCCCTGCATTTTTCATCTCTTTACATTTTTGAGCTAGAATTCTGATACGCCAGCATCTAGCTCACTAATCCATTCTCCAGCGCTGCCTAGTCCATTCAGGCCATCTGTTGAAATTCATAATAGAATTTTTTTTAAAGATTTTATTTATTTATTTTTTAGAGAGAGGAGAAGGGAGGAACAGCAATGTATGGTTGCCTCTCACATGGCCCTCACTGGGGACCCGGCCTGCAACCCAGGCATGTGCCCTGACTGGGAATCGGACCGGGACCCTCTGGTTCCCAGCCCGCGCTCAATCCACTGAGTTACACCAGCCAGGGCTCATAATAGAATTTTTAAGAGTGGTTTTAGGTTCACAGCAACACTGAGTGAAAAGTATGCCCGCCCCTCACGGGTACACCCTCCCCCACTATTGACATCCCACTAACGTGGCATTTGCCACAGCTGAGGAACCTCCACCGACACGTCATCATCGCCTGAAGTTCTCGGTTGACGTGGGGGCTCTTTGGAGGCCTTGCGTTATGTGGCTTTCCATCAGACTTGAAGAATTCACAAATGC